>CM033725.1:3743625-4001125 GCA_019671005.1 Hibiscus mutabilis | reverse complement strand
TTAATAGTTGTGCCTTCTCCAGGTGGTTGCTTGCCAACAACTTATGTCCAATACATACGTTGAGCATTTCTTTTTTGTATTGGATCTTTATGGGTATATTGGTAGAGTCAGTGAAAAGATTTTAGTGGTTGAAAAGATTGAAACATCAAAGCGAAACACGGATGATACTTCTGGTGGAAGACTAATGGAGAAAGTTCCTAGTGATACTACTGTAAGATTAGCATTTTTTTTGCTCAGCAAGATTAGTTTTTATTAAAAAGGATGAAAGCAATACATTCTAAATTTAAATTGTGAGCCTCATTAAAATCCTTTCTAATCTAAGTGAAAGAAAAAAAGTATCACACAACCAGACACAAAGTTACAACGAGGAATAACCTTCACTACAAGAAAATAGCAACACTAATCCGAGAAACAAATCAAACGAAACAACGATCACCAAGCAGAGTAGACTAAGCAACATAAATGAGAAAACTTTAGACACTTGACACAGGGTCACTATCGAACAAATGCTGCCCAAAGCAACACCACTCCCAAATAGCACAACATGCCTCAAAGAATGCCACGAGAAAGACAACACATGCCTACTAACTCCATGCTTTAAAAAGGTCCGGCATATTTTGCTGCAGCTTAAGCCAAACGACCATTCCAAACAAAGACAAGAAACTGAAACACCCTCGTTAAAATATTTAGACAGTATGCACCCAAAAAGACACTCATCATCCACTAGTTCACTTACAAGTTGCAAAATAGCCAAAGCCAAAACCATGCTCCCGAGTAGAATCTATAGGCATAACCCAACTCAACAAGGACCTGAAGTAGATCAGGAGACATACCCCTACAAATTACACCAGCAACGCAACAAGGACCAGAAGAAGCCTCTCATAAATCCAACTCCATGGCTCCATGCTGCTTACATTGCAAATCAACACATGTTCTGCAGGATGAATCTCTCTTCCTGAAAACCTCTTGACATTAGCTTAGGTTTCTCGAATCATACTCCTTGGATATCTAGGGCATGCCATTAGCTCAGTTTATGGGAAAACTTCAGTAATTTCATTTATGGAGATAAGCACTGTGCATGTCATACTTTTAATGTGCACTTCTAAATTGATTTTGTTCACTCTTTGGCCTTACTAATATCTTTTTGGGTTTAGGGATTCGGGGTTATAGGTTTATGGTTTTAGTGTTTAGTGTTTTGGGTTTAGGAGTTTATGGGTTTGAGGTTTTTGGTTTTGTGTTTATGGATTTTGTGTTTTAGACTTAGGGTTTCAAGTTTAGGGTTAAATTATTTTTAATTAAAAATTGGGCCAAATTGAAATAATTTGTAAATATTGAGGATTAAATTTATTATTATTTTTCGAATTAGGACTAAATTGTTTAAATGTGCAAATGTGAAGGACTAAATGTATTATTATACAAAATTTGTTAACAACCACGTTACTTCCCTAACGTACGTTAGGAGCTCAGTGGTTAAATTGAAGTAAATCGTAAAGTTTAATGGTAACATTTAAGCAATTGAAAGTAGTTACCAAATTAAATAATTAACCAAACTTTAGTGACTATTTGTGAACTTTACCCTAAAAAAGTTCATAAAAAATATATATATATACATATAAATTTAATTATTATTATTAAATTTATATTAAAGAAATAATTTCACAAATAAAAATTAATACATACATCTTTCATATATATACTTAGCAATGATATTAAAAAAATTAATTTTCATAATCTAATTAATATTAATAGATTCAAAATATTAATAATTAATTAATTATTCAAACAATTGTTGCATATAATTATGTCCTTATATGTCATTTTACTTGTTTAGATAATCAATAAAACTATAATTTAATTTTATCAAACACTTTTATACAATCAGCTAATGCAATTCGCTAATCAAATTAACTAATGCTATTGACTAATGCAGTTCGTTATTCGCTAATTGCCAAACATATCAAATATTTATGTTTGATTTTAGATCTAATTAAACTCATACAGACTTATACCAACAATCAATTGGTTTAATGAGATGAAACATCATATTTTTTAAATAATATTAAAGATTCAAATGTCGGCATTATAAATGAAACAATTGGATTTAACAAAGTACAATGTTTTGAGGTTTATGAAACTAAGTGGCTCCATAAATTCAGAATTATAAAAAGAGACGCGTGTCAACGTCAAATATGTGAAATCCTGAAATAAAGGATTACTTGTCAAACTTACGCTTTCTCTTCTCTAACCTTCAGCTTCTCTTGTCGATGGCCTTCCTCTGCAACTCTATATTTCTCTCAACCTTTTAGATCATTAATTTGATCCCCCAAAACTCCTTCATTTCACAATGTCGGCATCACGTAGATCCGTTTCTCTTTTGAGAACCCTTCTGACACACAAAACTCAAAGTCGACCCGTCACCTACATGCCCCGGCCAGGGGACGGAATCGGTCCGTTGGTCACAAATGCGGTGGAACAGGTAATGGAAGCAATGCACGCGCCGATTTACTTCGAGAAGTACGAAGTTTACGGCGACATGAAGTGGATGCCGCAGGAAGTCATAGATTCGATAAAGAAGAACAAAGTTTGTCTTAAGGGAGGACTGAGAACGCCGATGGGAGGCGGAGTGAACTCGTTGAATGTCCAGTTAAGGAGAGAATTGGATTTATACGCTTCATTGGTCGATTGCTGTAATCTACCAGGATTGCCGACCAGACATGAAAATGTGGATATCGTTGTAATAAGGGAGAACACCGAAGGCGAATACTCGGGCCTCGAACACGAGGTCGTGCCCGGGGTTGTCTAGAGCCTTAAGGTTTTTCATTTGAATTGTTTTCTATTTTCTGAGAAGAACATTGAAGATTTTCTTATTGGGTAATTTGTAGCTGTTTTTCTGGTTTAGGTGATAACCAAGTTTTGTTCAGAACGGATTGCGAAGTATGCTTTCGAATATGCTTATTTGAACAATCGGAAGAAGGTTACTGCTGTTCATAAGGCCAACATCATGAAACTCGCTGATGGGTTGTTTCTCGAGTCTTGCCGGCATGTTGCAGCCAAATATCCGACTATCACGTATAACGAAATCATCGTCGACAATTGCTGCATGCAACTTGTTTCAAAACCTGAACAATTTGATGTCATGGTATGTGAGTTTTTGTTCTTGTTTTTGTCTTGCTTCATCTTTTGATCTCAACTCCTTAGTTGCACCCTAGCTTGGTAGTCATCCATGTATGTGCATGATGTTGTTTATGTTATTAACAACAACCGTTATCTAGAATCCTAACGTTGTGAATGGAGAAAATTAGGCTGAGATTACACCGCCAATGAGTTTGGTGATTAAAAGAAAACAACCGCTGTCTTGACCATTCTCATGCAATATCCATTCTTATATGCTGTTATATGGACTCTTTGTTTTCCTTAAAATACTCGTGTTTGACATCTATATCCGCGTATGTCAGAAAGAATTGAGTATGTTCATCCCATAAATGGTCTTTTCAAGTGTGAAATTACCAACCTTGTGAGATTTTATGTATGAATATTCATCGGGTCAGTGCCCACCCTAGAATCTGAAATTCACTCAGTTAGTTATCCGTTGTATTGATTGTATGCATGCATACTAAAATTTGAATTTTCACATGTTAGTTATCTATTTTACTAGTTGTGCTCACGATGAGATTTGTGTAATATATGTGTGCTCACCCTCAAAAATATTTTTGGATCCGCCACAATGTATATTCTTGTACCAATGCCATAGATTCCAATGTTTCTTGACATTGGATAGGTAATCTTTGTTACCGATGCCAACAACATTTTGTATTGTTACGGGAAATGCTTTCTGATTTGATATTTGCAACTTTCCTTCATGGTGCATTGCATTTATGTTACTTTACAGCTACTTTTAACTTTGACCGTCTCCTTCTTGTGTTTCTTTAGGTCACTCCAAATCTTTATGGAAATCTTGTTGCAAATACAGCAGCAGGCATTGCTGGAGGTACTGGTGTTATGCCTGGAGGCACCAGTTAATGACTAATGTGTTCTGGTTCATATAATAAGAGTGATTCAGTAGCTAATTAAATGTCAAATAAGTTGTCATAAAATGTTTTGTTTACTATAGGCAATGTGGGAGCTGAACATGCCGTTTTTGAGCAAGGTGCTTCAGCAGGGAATGTGGGGAAAGAAAAGATGGTGGAGCAAAAGACAGCAAATCCGGTGGCTTTGCTTCTCTCCTCTGCCATGATGTTGAGGCACCTCCAGTTTCCTTCATTCGCCGATCGACTCGAGAATGCGGTGAAAAATGTGATCTTGGAGGGTAAGTACCGGACCAAAGATCTGAGTGGAGAAAACACTACACAAGAAGTTGTTGATGCTGTCATTGCTAAGATAGAATGATTGCTTGGCCTGGCCCCTAGTACCATTTTCTCAGTTTATATTTGCTAGATTTTAACCACAATATTCTTTCTTTTTTTCCAAATAAATAAGTTCATCGTCTTAGTGATGAGCAATTTGTTAAATAAGTTTTTGGCTTTCAACTCTTTTTTTTTTTTTTACATGCTAAGGTGGATTGTAAAACTGTGGCATCGGGTGAAATAAAAATCTGGTTTTCTCTTCAATTATAATTCAAGATGATACAAAAGTTTTATGGCTCTAATTGTATCATCTTGACCACTCCTAACAAATGTTGGTTCAAAACTAATCGAATTATCCTTCAAAACATTAAGGTTGAAGAGCCTTTCTTGAGTTTATCCAAATTTGAACCAGAGCAAGATATTACATTATAATCGAAGCACCAGGGGCATTACCTAATAGGGACGGGGCCACAACTCTCCAAAAATTGAAAAAATTTAAATTTGGGTACTGGTAAAATTGTATTTTAGTTCCCTAAAAACGTATATTTTATATTGTTGGCCTCCTTAAATTTAAACATTTTTAAATAGTCTCTTAATAAAGAACATTGAGTTCCACCACGGAAAACACAATGGAAAATGCTTTCTTTTTATTAAATAGAAAGATAACTACATTATCAATTCGAATTAATACAAAATGCGACAACATAAACATCTTTATTCGCTCGGTTAATTACCAAATCTCACATTGAAAATAGTTTTATAGGGAGAATAATTTTAATCTTCTATTAATATTCTTTTATTTTTAATGCCATGTCTTGTCTCCATAGTTTTTTTTCTCGTATTTAAATTTAAAATTTTTCTTTAGTGTATTATATTCTATAACTGCATTCAACAGCTGTTTATAAATCGATAGATGATTGTGCTCAATTGTGATGAACACAACAAAGTTTATGAATTTGTTTGGCAATTAGTGGATTACGTTAGCTATTAGCTGATTGTAATACCCTAATTTTATCCGGGTATGGGTATATACTATATTCTCTTAATAAATAAATAGATATTAAATGATGAATAAATATAAACTCAAAAATATATAAATAGTCCATATACAATAAATGTCCATTTACATTCAAAATGTTTTACCAAAAGCTCAATTTACAAAGGCCTGAATTCTTTTTTAATAGTCTTTCCTGCCTATTTCTTATAATTACAGCCCAAGAAACACAAAATATCAGAAATCCTAGTTTTCCCTCATAAACTTTGCCATGTGGCAATCTCTGGTTGGCCCAAAGAAGCTTCATGCAGATCCTAGTTTTTTCTTCGCTGACGTCAATGTTGTGACATCATCGATGAGGTCAAATTTCACCTACTATAAATAGAGAGAGAACCTTTATGTCAGATCATTAATTAGCTACTATTAAAAATTAAATAATAATAAAACTAGTAATAAGAATAGTAACTAAGAGGAGAGAGTGTGCTTACTTTGGGGAAGTCGAACGACCTGGAAGCTGGACCGACCGAGAACTAAAACGCCATCAGAAGATCATCGAAACCGTGAACAGTTGTCGGGGAAGAAGATTCGACCGCCGTTCGCATCATCGAAAGGTATAATCCTTTCATTCTACATTCTCTGCAATAAAACATTGAAAACATTAGATTAAGGAAAAGTAAAAAAAAATCAAAAGCAAATCAGAGAAGTTTCATGGTTGCCGAAATGGTTATGTTCATGATCGGAGTTGAAGAGAGCTTGGGTACGTGTAGGCTTAGGCTTTAGGTCGAGGAAAAGGAGGTCGAGCAGGGATTAGATTTAAGATATTAGGGTTTAAAATCGAGAAAATAAAATTTTGAAAGATTTTGTACGACAGTCGAAATTCACTTTAGGGCGGCCGACATCGCCCGCAGTGGCTAGAGTTCAAACTCTGGCTACCAGTGAACAACCAAAGTTGGCCAGGGTAGGCAATATCAGATCTGATGGTGGTGCTGATGGAGGAGTGTAGTTGGATCTCTTAGTGTTCATCTTAATTTGGGATGAACACAGATGAACACTAAAGGAATGGGGATGTTTGATCTAAAAAACAAAAAAATAGGAGGATATTATGTGTTTGTGCGGATCAAGAAGCACAAAAATGAAGAACATGCTTTGAATTTTGTACGAATAATGGGTTTTGATTCATTTTTTGAGTGAATTTCTGGGTTTAGGGCGTTTGGGTTGAGAGAGAATTGAGAAGAGAGAAGGTAAAATGAGGGAGTGAATGGTGCAAATGACCGAGCCAACTCGGTTAAAGGGTTTTTATACCTTGAGTCAAACGGTATCGTTTGACCCTGGGTTGGCCATAACCTATGCGTTTTTGAGTCAGGTCGGATAGAAGACCCACATTTTTTTTAGATTGGGCAAATGGTAGTTTTAGTCTTTAAAACTTTGAACTATTTTGTAATTCGCTCCTTTTTAAATGAAATTGTCAATTAAATTATGTTTTCTTTGCAATTTAGTCCTAAATTACATTATTAATTTAATTCTAATTTCTCTAAATTATATGTATGATGCATCTTTTAAATTAGGCATGTAGTTTAGATATTTAGATAATTTAATCACTTAGATTTAATATTAATTGTTTAGAGCCTTAGATTTTAAGCTATTTAATAGAAATTAAATAATTAAAATATGAGATAATTGTAGAAAATAAATGAGTATTAAAAGAGAAGCTTTGAAGTCCTAAGTTGGACAGTGTCTCATTGCAATGAGATGTTACCCAAATGAGCTTTTAAGTAGAACGTTTGATGCCTATTTAAACTTAGAACAAATTAACCTAGTTAATTAAATTAAAGTTTTAATTAGTACTAGCATTTAAATAATTAGCTCACCAATTAAATTAGGAATATTATTTAATTCAAGATTTTAATATGAATAGTGCTCAAGCAATTGGGTGTTATCTCATAAATCCCTTAAATTTAATAATATTCATAGCTTTTTTAAACAGTTCAATTAATTAGTGTCTTTTTAAGTTATGACTTAAAATTAACAAGAAAATAATTAGAGCAAGCTTCTACTGTTGGTTTGTGCCCAATTTCAGCACCTTAGCCGCTCTTTTGACAAGAGTCATTAAAATAATTCTAACTTCTTTTGGGGTGAAGAGCAAGAGAAATCCTTTAACCTGATTAAGGATTGTTTAATTAATGTACCATTGTTAACTTTACTTAATTTTAACAAAGTTTTTGAAGTTGAATGTGACGCATCAGGTTTGGAAATTGGAGCGGTCTTGTCACAAGAGGGACACCCCATAGCCTACTCCAGTGAAAAGTTGAGTAGAGTTACACTCAATTATCCAACATACGATAAAAAGATGTATGCACTCATTCTGGCCTTAGAAACATGGCAGCACTATCTTTGGTCTAAAGAGTTCATAATCCATACAGATCACGAGGCGTTAAAGCACATCAAGGGACAACATAAGCTAAAAAGAGGCACACCAAGTGGGTAGAGTTTCTTGAAGCTTTTCCCTATGTGATTAAGTATAAAAGGGTAAGGAGAACATCGTTGCTGATGCATTATCATGCAGATATGCCCTTCTTAACACCTTAGATTCTAAGCTATTAAGTTTTGCTTTCATTAAAGAACTATATGAATCTGACCATGACTTTGGTGAAGTTTATAAAACTTGTGAGAAAGGTGCACAAGACAAGTTTTGTAGGGACGATGGATACTATTCAATGAATGGAAGCTTTGCATTCCACAAGGGTCCATTCGTGAGTTGCTCATTAAATAAACCCATAGATGAGGATTAATAAGACACTTTGAAGTAGCCAAGACATTAAGCATGCTTCAAGAGCACTTATATTGGCCAAAAATGAAACGAGATGTGGAAAGGCTATGAGAGTGTTGCGTCACATGTAGTAAGTCCAAGTCAAAAATTATGCCCCATGGTCTATACACTCCACTAACTATCCCAAATGCATCCTGGTTGGATATCTCAATGGATTTTGTACTAGGACTACCTCGTACAAAGAATAACAAAGACTCTACTTTGTAGTAGTGGATATATTTTGTAAAATGGCTCACTTTATTCCTTTCAATAAGACTAATGATGCTTTTCATGTTGCTAATTTGTTTTTTAGGGAAGTAATGAGATTTCATGGAGTTCCAAGGACTATCGTATCCGATCGTGATGTGAAGTTATTAAGCCATTTTTGGAGAACACTATGGAGCAAGATTGGAACCAATTGTTGTTTTCTACAACATGTCATCCACAAATGGATGGTCAAAATAAAGTGGTGAATCGGGTATTGTCCATGTTAGTGAGGACAATCATTAAGAAGAATTTGAGGACTTGGGAGGAAAGCTTACCAATGTTGCGCGTGTAGGTGTACTATAATTGATACGCAATTTGTGCAAGTATACACATCGAACAAGTAATAAAGTAATGAGTGAGTATTGTCTCCACAGGGATTGGAGGCCAAACTAGTTTAGTCAAAACACATAATTAAGACAGTAAACAAATGTTGTAGCAATAAGAAACAATTGCAGAAATGCTATGGCAAAAAGAAACAAGTTTATAAATGTTGTGGCAAACAACTATAATGTAAACTGAGATGAAATGATGTCACTTCTAACATCCACTCACTTAAACGAAACTCTATATGGGAATGATTGGCTGGACCTGCTGTGGACTCCTATACATAAGCCTGATGAATGACTAAGACTAACTTGCTTCATTCATGCTCGACAGAGTTTACTAAGGTGCTTCTAAAATTATCTCTAGCAAGAAACCTGGTAGAAGGGAATATTAGAGTAATACCTCTCGGCATAAACTCTTAACATGCAACTACCGATTAAAGCTTTACTCCTTTTAGTTGTTGAAACTCTATCCTTATCTCTAAGAAGAGTTAGGGTTTTGTCTCTCAGCATCAAACCCCATTGTCCACTTTAGTCTTAGCCTAAATCTCTCGAATATTAAGCTAACCAAAACCTAAACAACGGCTAACCCTCGTAAGCTCTTACAAGTTTAGTGCAATAACGAATAATGGACAAAGCATGAAATGAACAAGAAAAAAATCAAACATTCATAAAAACTTAAAACATAATCACCCAAAACAGGCCCAAGCCACTTAAAATCAGTTCATGGCTGGGCAAATATCATCCATAATCATTCGTTTAACACAACCCATTTAAAGAAATAAAATGAAACAACGATCAACTAAGAGAGGGAGAAACTCCTGAGCTGCGATGGATTGTCATGCACTGATTTAAGCCTGCTGCTTCTCTCAAAGTCCAACGAGAGTACTCCTTGGAGTTTCATGTTGCAACCCTTTTTAGGAGTCTTGACGTTATTTAGAAAACTTAAGAAAACACGGAGTCGCCACCAATCTTTTTGAAAAAGTGTGATTGGATCACTTTTAAAACAAGGGTATTTTTGTCCATGAAAAACAAAGAAAATAGGTTCGGGGGTCGGTTACATGCAGGGAAGGGTTAGCACCCCCACAACGCCCAAAAATTGGTACCTAATTGGTTTCAAAAAGTATTTTCAAAATTGGAATTTACAAGTTCTCAAATTTTCAATTTATTTGTCCGCTAAGTGAATGTAAATCTATTTTAACGGCCTTATCGTCCAGGAAATGAACTTTAATCACCGCCAACACTCCTGGCGCTAACCCATCGTTCCCGTTTGATAAGACACCGCATTAATTAAGTTTTCACTTTTAACAAACCAACAAAGAAAATTAAATGTGTCAAAGTTTTTGTTAAAACCTAATCAGTGATTAAACCCTAAAGGAATGTTTAAGTTCATTTTAATTATCAAAGTTACAATATTTTAAGTGTATTTTATTTTCAAAATATGAAGAAAGTTTTTCATCAAATAAGTCTCTATTATAAGTTCAAAGACCCTAATCCTAAGGTTTTACACACATATATATACACATATAAAGGAACAAAATTACTTAAATTAAATTAATTATCAAAATAATTGCTAAAACAAAAGAAAAGGAAAGTTATTTTTACTTTAAAGAAAAAATCTGTATTGGTGATTAAATTGAAAGAAAACAAAATGTGAGGGTTAATTTGAAAACAATTAAAAATTCAGTGCCAAATTGAGAAGAAAAAGGACGAAATTGAATGGATTTAAAACTAAATGGCTGCGGTCCAAGACCCATGAAAGTAAGGCGTAGGTCATAGCCAGGTATGGGTCGGGTCATCAGGTTGGTATATAAAGTCTTTATCAGAAACAAAATCATTTTATACATCCCCAAAATGAATCAAACTCGGCTCTCATTTTTTTCTCTAAAAACATTCATCGTGTTATTCATGAATTGAAGAACACAACAATAGTCCGTCGTGCTGGCTGCCATCCGCTGTTGCCGACATCAAAATTTCCCAGAAAACCCTAATTTCTTAGATTTTGGTGACCCTCAAATCGCGTATTTTCGTCGGAGCTACGTCGGAGTTGAACCACAGTGGCGTTTTCAATAAAACAGAGGTAAAAACAATCCATTTTCTTTATTTAAAAAAATTGAACATAGGATGAGAGAATTATCAGATATATCTGCTTTATTCCACTGGAATTGCTTGAATACACTTGCCGATTTGCTAGAACTTTTGGATTTTCGAATACTATATGTATGTGATTGTGTGTGATTCGTATCTCTATGGACTATTGTGTTACATGAATTTACAGAGGTATTTATATGTACGAAAATGCTTGAATTCCAAGCATGAATCCCCGATTGTTTCCCATCTGATTGCTTGATCTTTGCCATGACATCAATTTAGGGATTCTTCTTTCCCATTTTGATTCTAATTTTCTAGTTAGGGCTTCGAATTAGGGATTTATCCTTTGGATTTGCTTCTGATTTGTGATTTAACCCTTTTATTTCCTTTTTGCATGTTTTTGGTAACTTCAAATGCAGGGAAGACGCTGGGAAGGAGCGATTCAAGGTGGAAATGGTGCGATAGTCCGTCGAAGAAACTGAATCAACATCTGAAAGGAAGAACGGTGAGCGCGTGGCTACCACACGTGAGTGGTAATCCGTGTGCTCTGATCTGGAGTGATCAGGACCATTAGATCACTCATTGATCTAACGGTTGAGAGATTGGGGAGCTATATCATCCTCCAGCTGGCGTGATCTACGATGTTGGGTAGATCTTGATCCAACGACCCTCTATCGGTTGCGCAACATAAGAAGAACGATATTAGGGTATTTAGGGTTTAATTTAGTTGGGCCAATTGAGCCTTATTATGTATGAGTTTATATATAAAACTATGGATATGTAAATTTTTATGGACTCTCTTGTAATGGGTTTTATTTTAACTAAATCTAATGGACCTTTTACTTATTTTTATTTATAAGTGGGCTGCATGTTTTATTTTTTGGGTTTTAATAACTAACTATTATATTAACTGCTAACTAAGACACTAACAACAAATGTATATAACTATGATAATGCTACCATAACAATAATACGTATAACAATTATACTAATTATAATACGCTAAGTATATTAACAATATTATATGACACCTAGATAATTCTAATACTAATTACTACGTTAATATTTTATAACACTAACATATGACACTTATACTAATTATGATGTAACACTAAGATGTAATATAATACTACTAAACCGGAAATGAAATAGTTAATACAATGAAAGTAAAAGAAGTTAGGTGAAAATTTAGTGACAACAGCTGCCCCTCTTTGGTCATTCCGGTGAAACAGAAATAGAACAAAGAACAAAAGGACACTAATTTTCACCAATTACCAAACCGTCGATGTCTGAAGAGACAGGCGGGTTCTTTCTCCTTATGCTCGAATAGATGAGTGGGTTCCATTCTTCAAATGCCTGAATGGATAAGCAAGTTCTATTCTCCTCGTGCTCGAATAGATAAGCAGGTTACATTCTCCAAATTCCCGAACGAATAGACGGGTTCTATTCTCCTCATGCTCGAATAGATAAGCTGGTTCTATTCTCTAAATGCCCGAATGGATAGGCAAGTTCTATTCTCCTTATGCATGAATAGATAAGCAGATTCCAAAAGATGACTTCATCCTCCATGCACTTGGATGAATATGCGGGTTCTGAAACCTGTCAAAAACAAATGCAAATGATCTAATTAAGATGCATATGCCCCTAGGGATGCCTAGTCATGAATGCATGTCTTATTTCTTTTGCTTTTTAAATTCTTTCCTCAGAATTGGTTTTCTTAACAGACAGCAGACACAGAAGAAACTGTGAAGATCCAGGAAACTTGGATTATATCATCTCAAACATTTTCTCAACTCTGGCAAAAGATTGCATGCATCTATTCTAATCTCATCTCATTAAACGGTAGACCAATATGAATTCTTTTCTCTTCTCCATATCGAGCAAAACTTTGCACAATGCCATTAGAATCACTACGAGCAAGAAAGCTGGCAGCATCCCATCTCTCGAACCTAATTGGCTCCACCAATTTCTTGTTGTTAAAATTCCACTGACCATTCTTTGGAAAGAAATCTTCACCATTGCCCCATTTTAATTTCGGTGACTGTATGACTTATCCTTCAATTCGGGTGAAATTAGAGTTTACCAAAACACCACCATGTTGTACCATTGGTTCAATGCCCTATTCATCTTTTCTTGTGACTTTTGCTTTTTCAACCAGGAAAGCTATATAGCGTTGCTAGGACACCTAAGAGTGAAACTCTGTGGGGATATATGAGGGATACTTTGGTTAGCCATTATTAATGCGTGGGAAATCATCTGAATATTGTAGCTGTATGCTACGATATTGACAAAATAACTATAGATAGTCATTTTCATTGTCTCTGCTTTACCCTTCTCATTCTCAGTATTTCTTTGCTTCACTGAGAACATTTCTAATCTTTTCCACATTTGCTTGCTCAATCCAGTTATCTTGTATTCCTGGTTGGAAAGGATAACTTTATCCTCATATTCTTCAACACTCTTTTAGCCTTTGTCAAGTTATCATTGTAGTTGATACATCAATGTTCAGTGACATGCTTCCTAGAATCCTGTTGTTCTCCCAATGTCTCATATCCTTAGCTATTTCCTTCAATGTTTGTAAAAATTGTTCTCATTGTTGTAGAAAACAAATTATCTCGTGTAAGCATCTCTGTTTTGCAACATGCTGCCTTATGGTAGTGTCAAAACATCTCTTGAGGGTCCTCCGCAGAGATCTCCGAATGTAAATCTTTGCATCAAAACTTATTTCCATCTTTAATCTCTTCATAAGTTTGCTGCTGTTTATGCCCTAAGCTCCAAATTTGACCACAGAATACCTCATAGTTCCAATACCCTTTTAGACCAATTTCAAAGTAATGCCCAAAAATCTTTTGTATATTTCAAGTGATGTCAAATTTATTAATTCTCATTTCAATGCAAGATGCTTATAAGAAAAAAAGGAAATGGTGCAAACAAGGAAATTTATTAGCATTGCGGCAAACAAGGGAAAGAAAATCACAAGGATGAAAACAAGTTTTTCAGATATCAAAGCCAAAATTCCTCCAGTCGAGACTCTAGAAGATGCCTTGAACACTACCAATGCTAAGCGGACTCTGGGAATAATGACTGTATATGAAGATATGGAGATTTTCTAGTATAGAATCCCAAGGATCAATTTGTGAAATGACCACTTTTGCAAATTATTTGATCTGCCCTTTACAGGTTTTCAACTCTGATCCTCTTTTAGTTTCAAAACGCCCTTTACGGGTTTTCATTTTGAACCCCCCCTTTCTTTTTCTTTCTTCTCTTTTTTCTTTTTTCTTTTTTTTCTTTTTCTTTTTTTTTTTCTTTTTCTTCTTCTTCAAACGTAATACTTTTTAACTGAGTTTGAATTTATCAGGCTCTGAGTTTTATAACAGTCTATAGAGGCAATTGTTCAAAGAGAGTGTAATCTGCCTGGTGGTAGATTTAAGTGTATCTTTAGATTAAAATTTGTATTAATTCATAAAGAGTAAACATGCAAGGCCTATGTGGTTAGAAAGCTAGTTGAGTCAGATTTCCAACGGTGTAAACGGTTCAAAATTCTGATGTACGAAATGAAAGTTATGAAATTTTGACTGAGGGATGTGCAGTCTGCCCGGCAGCAGCAACCCTATAAGATATTAAAAAATATCATGGAAAACATGAATGTAGGGGAACTGTTTTGAAATTATATATATAAAAACACATGTGATTTAAGACTATCTTGATTATGTTTGTATATTATAGGCTGATTGATAAAAATATAAATGTATATATATGTGAATTTGATTGCAATATAACATGTTAACATACATGCTTGCTACCCAACTTTGAAAGAATGTGTATATAGATGTGAAATTCGATTGATTCATGTTGAATTACATGCTTGTTGCTCTATCCTTGAGAAAATTAATGCATGTATTCATATTAAGGGTTGTCTTGATGCTAATATGTAGTTATAATGTTTGCTATGTTAGACCAAGAGGAAGCTAGGAAGAGTTGGGATAATATGAAGATAATTGAGGATTCAGGTATCCCGTAACATCGGGATAAGAGGTGAGAGTTGTCTAGAGCATTGGGATAGGAGAAATCCATCTTGAGTATTTTCAATTACTTAATTTACTTACCTGCTAAATAAATTATGTAATAAGGTGAATGAGTTAGAGATCAAAGGTATGTGCTCTTGCGAAAAGTACCTAGCAACTGAGTGAGTGTAACTATGTTTAAGTAAGCATATATTGTTAAACTTATTTGAATTGCTTGATTGTGTTATGAGGCATAAACTGGTTATATTTGCTTGAGGTTGCTAATGCTTGTTAAGGCAAGAGCCCAAGGTATGTATGGACTTCTATTTGATTTGTATTCGAACCTTGATATGCACTGGTTGTATGTTATGCTGAACACAACATTTTGTGTATGAAGTTAGTACTAGAAGTGTCAATAGAGTGTATTAGTGAATTAATTTAGAATTCTAAGAGCCTTGATTAGTGTTAAACCTAGTCTGATTGGCATACCAATAGAAATTTCTGAGCTCATTCTGAACTGGACTAAGGTACCATGTATGGTACTAAGGTACCCCCTGAATAAATTGAAGAGATTCTATGTTTCAATGGTGTTAAGCTACCATTTCCTGATAGTGATTCATCCGAATTGATGTTTCTAGGTTAACAGCTAGTCAAGGCCATGATGTTCAACCAAGGTTGCTTGTGATTGATGTATAGTTAAGAAATTGGATTGTTTAATTGTACCACTTGAATGAATTGCTTGGCATTGTATTCTTCTATTTTAGAAGCATGTAAAAGTATATGGATATTAAGCTTAGAAATAGCTTCATGTCGAATAAGGAATGAGTTAATTACTCATTCAGTGATTGCCATACGAATGTAAATAATCTTGAATGATTGGTTAAGTTTCAAGGGCTGTATTAAAAGAAGTATAACAAGTTTAATATTAACAAGGTATGCTGGAGGTCACAATGCTTCTTCAAAATATCATGTTTATCTTCTGAGTTAAGATAGTTGTAACTACTCATAAGTCTGATCATATTTCAAACTTTTAGAGTGAACCTTAAATTGATTAAATAAAGTATTTTAAAAGTTTTTAATCCTCTCTGATTTTTCTACATATATTTGTTACAAGAAGAGTTTCAATCAATCAGGATTACTTGCTTGTTTGTCTTTAACGTGCCTTAACTCGGTTTATCTTCTAGACTGGGTTAGGGGGCGTTACACTAAGTAACCTAAATATTGGATCAAACTTATCGATTAGCTGAGAAATGAAACGTGCGATGTAATTTAATCGCCCTAGAAAACCTTGAACTTTTTGTGTTCGAGGTGGTGGGAGTTCTTGTATAGCTTTTATCTTTTCAGGGTCGACCTCAATTCCCCTCCTGCTCACAACAAAACCCAATAACTTTCCAGATGTGACGCCAAATGTGCAATTAGCCGGGTTGAGCTTCAACTAGAACTTTCTCAGTCTTAGAAAGAGCTTTTTAAATTAACCAGATGTTCTTCCTTATATCGAGATTTGGCGATCATATCATTGATGTATAATTTTATTTCTCTATGTATCATGTCATGAAAAAGGGTGACCATGGCTCTTTGATAGGTTGCCCCTGCATTCTTAAGTCCAAAGGGTATCACTTTATAGCAAAAGGTTCCCCATAGTGTCACAAAAGTCGTCTTTTCCATGCCTTCTGGGCACATCTTAATCTGGTTATACATGGAGAAACCATCCATGAAAGAGAAGAGTGAATGATCAGCTGTATTGTCGACTAAAGTATCAATATGTGGGAGCATGAAATTTTCCTTAGGGCTTGCCTTATTGAGGTCCCTGTAGTCAACACACATTCGTACTTTTCCATCTTTCTTCGGTACTGGGACAATATTCGCCACCCATTCCGGATACTTGGCTACCTCGAGGAATCATGCATCATATTGCTTTTTTACCTCATCAATGATCTTGAAGAGTGTTTCAGCCTTCATTCTTCTAAGCTTTTGCTTTACAGGTTCGCATCCTACCTTTATAGGGAGCCTATGCATGACGATGTCGGTGCCAAGGCCGGGCATATGTTGCTACGACCAAGCGAAAATATCTTTGAACTCTTTCAAGAGCTCGATCAGACCTTGTCTGGTTTTGACTGTGATGGTAGTACCAATCTTCACCTCTCGCTTTTCTTCTTCAGTACCGAAGTTTAATGTTTCTAGTTCCTCTTTATGTGGTAGAATCTACTTTTTCCTCTCCTTCTGCCATTTTGAGCAAGTCACTGGGTAGATCATATTCCTCCTTATCATCAATATTTCCAACTTCTTCCATGCATAGAGGTAATTCAAAGTCAACCTCGAAGTCAGACTCAGATTCATTTATGCCAATAATATCTGAAGACATGAAAAAGGAATAGGCAAAAAATATATACAAAATGAAGAAATAAAATGAATGGAATGCTTTTTATGCTTTTAAATTTATGGTTTTCATTTGGTTTTTGTTTATTTACGAAAAGAAGTTTGCCACACAAGATTTAAGGAAATGCATATTTTATTGAATTCAAATTAAAAGTTTGACATAGGCCCTTTACATAAGATCCCATATTGTCTCCGGGCCTGGAACAAAGGGATTGGTTTTGAGAATTACTCTAAACATGTCTTAAAGACTACATGAATTTCTTCAGCAGTCTAATTGTCAAGCTCAAAGCAAGGGTAAATTATTGACAGGTACTGACTCTCTTCTTCCTCGTTGATCACAGTGTTGATACTCAGCTTTTCAAACGCTTCACATAAAGCATTCTCTCCTTTTTCTTCCTCACTAACTAGGGCACTTAGATCCAGCATGCCTACGGATACAAAGTTATGGCTCAGGGGCGGGAAAGTCATTGGCTCCCACTCAATTTCCTCTCCCTTCAATCTAGCTTTTCTCCTCTCTTGATGCTTTCTGATTTCATCCCTTCTTTGCAATTTTTTGGGCTTAAAGCCCAAGACAAACCGATCCTTTTTTGCTGGGATTACTACGTGATACAGCCTCCCTTGATTTCTCTTTCCAAACCCTTTTCCAATTTCAACTCATTTCCCAAGCATTTGTTTTACCTGCATCTTCGCACAGCTTGATAATTCTGGTTTTGGCACCTTGCTCCCTTCAGTGACAAAGGTTGCATTGACTAGCTTCAATGTCCTGAAATGACACTCGAACGCACCCTCATCGATCTCGATAAAGGGTGCATCGGTGGTTACTGATGCAATGATTTCCTTCTCTACACCGACAATTATTAGTTGACCATCGATTACGAATTTTAGCTTCTAGTGTAAAGTAGATGGGACCGCTCCTGCCATGGATCCACGGATGCCCAAGCAAGCAGCTGTAACTGGGTCTTATATCCATGACCACAAACTAAACATCGAAGGTTATTGGTCCAATTTTTAAAGGCACCTCAATTTTCCCTAACATATCCTTCTGAGTTCCATCAAATGCTCTTACCGTGTTTTGATAAGTTCTTATATGAGAACTATCTATTGGCAGCTTCTTCAGTGTGGCTAATGGTAAAACATTCAATGCTGACCCATTATCGATAAGGACACCGAGTAACATATGTCCCTTACATCTAGTAGTGATGTGTAAAGCCTTGTACGATCCCTTTCCTTCGCCTAGTATTTCCTCATCGTTGAATGAAATGAAGTTGTTGACAACATACTAACATGTCCATCTTATCGGTTGTGATCTCCTTTAGCACAAATGTCCAGTTCAGAATCTTTAACAAGGCCTCACGGTGGCCTCCAGAACTTAATAGCATAGATAACATAGAAATTCAAGCCGGAAGCTTGTGGAGTTGCTCTACCACACTATATTCACTGTGTTTTAAAATCTTCAAGAATTCTTGAGCCTCTGATTCCTTCACAGGCTCATGATATGCTGACAATTTTTCTTTGAAGAAATCTCTGTTATCTTCTTTCTCATGCTCCTCAACAGCAACCTTTCTTTATGCTGCATCCCTATCCTCTGCTATTGGCTGGGAATAGAGCCTTCCACTCTTCGTGAAACGATTCACCTCATTGAATGGTTCTTTTTTCTCTTTAACAGATGTTTTTCTCATAGTCGTCACAACACAAGTGTAATTCCACGAGACCTACTTGCTATCCCTGTATGGAAATGGAGTCGGTGCCTTAACTATAAGCCACGGGGTTACACCCCTTACTGGCTCACTAACTCTCGTTTTAGCCTTAATAACTAAAGGCTTCAGTCTAGAGTAGTCTCTTCTAGATGGTGACTCCTCCGATGCACAAATGTCCAGCATGCATTCCTTGTCTTCATTTTCGAAGAACTCAAGTTCTTTTTCATTCATCTTGTCTTGAACTAGTTGCCTAAATTCTAAGCAACAATCAATCTCATGTCCTTTCTTCATGTGGTATTCACAGTACAATTCATCTTCAATTTTTAGCTTTTGGAATCCTCTTTCCAACATCCCAACTACCACTATTTGAGCCCATACCTACTTCACGGGAGTTCTAACTTCAGCAACACATTCGTTAACCTCCTTATCCTCCTCATCTACGATTGCATTCACTCATGCCTTCTGATGATTTGGCAGAAGGTGTCCCTTATCCTCTGGCGTATCGAATGATATCATCCCTAATTTTCTTAAGTCATCCACCACTATTTTGAATGTTGTACAATTCTCAATGGTATGCCCCCTAAATCTTGCATGATATTCGCATTGTGCCTTCTCATCATACCATGGTGGGTATGGTGGTGAGAATGGGGGAACATGTCTTGGTAGCACCATCTAGGATTTGACTAGTTCAGCAAACAATTCCGCATATGTCATTGGAATAGGAGGGAAATATGGTTTCGAGCTCCCTTGATATCTTCGTTCTTCCTTCGAAGGATTTGTGACTGCTAGAGCTGTGGTCAAGACATTGGGTTTGTTGAAGAATACACCCTTTGAGTAACTGGGGTTGTAAACATTAATAGCATTGACTTCATTGTCTCTCTTTTTGTATGGTTTCTTTGTTTCCCCACTATCCAACTTTCCACTTTTCATGGCTGCAAGAATCAACTCTCCATTTATAACCATGTTCGAGAAACTTTTTGTAGCATGATTGAGCATACGATCATAGAAAGAACCATTTAATGTCTCTACGAACATTGGGGTAATCTTATTCTCCAGCAATGATGGCTGGACTTGAGCAGCCACATCCCTCTATCTTTGCGCATATTGGTGGAAGCTCTCATGATGCTTTTGCTCCATCCTTTGCAGAACTAAATGGGTTGGAATCATGTCTGAAACATGCTTGTACTGCTCACTGAAGGCTCTGGACAAATCCTTCCATGATCTGATATTAACTCGACTTAGCTGCGTGTACCAGCGTGCAACTGATCCTACTAGACTGTCTTGGAAGCAATGGATAAGCATCTTCTCATTTTCAAGATACATCAACATTTTCCTCCAATACATAGTTAGATGTGCTGAAGGGCATGTAGTTCCATTATACTTTTTGAAGTCAGGGACCTTGAACTTTAGTGGCACTACTAGATCAGTCACTAGGCTTAAATCCTTGGCATCCACTCCTCCATATATACCTCCTTCTTGGAAAGACTTAATCATTCCCTCCAACTTCTTATAGCGATCTTCCCATTTCTTTTCAGCTTTCACCTTATCAGCAATTTCATATAGATCGGGCACCTCAAGGACCTCTTCAGAGTTTATCTTCCTATCGTTCCTATTTTTAGTTTCAGCCACCACTAACGTTTGATCAAAAAATAGTGGGCACCTGGAAAATTAAAATAAAACAAATTATAAGGCATATATATATATAATAAAATTGAAAACTAATAGAAATTAAATTAAAATAAAATGGGTTGCCTCCCATTTAGGGATTTATTTAACATCGTTTAGCTTGACGACCTAATTCAGACTATATGCACTGCGACAAATGCTTCTTCCACTTCTTGCGCTTTGTCCAACTGAGAATTTCCTTAAGAGGAATTTTACAATTGTGGAGTTCCTTCATTTTGTCCTTGTAGATTTGATAATTTCTTCAAATATTTTTCAGCCTTGAAAACTTGTCTAAAATAATTACCGACAAGATATCTCTTTTACTCAAAAATTTGCACTTCAAATTATCTGGCGGCAATTTTAACTCGATATTCGGTGCCTGCAAAATAGAAGGGAAATTTTTAATTTTTGATGGAGTTAAGCATAGATCAGAATTAACAAATGAAGTATTTTCCAACTCCTTAATTTTTCGTCGTGGCCTTCTAATTCCTTGTACAATTTATTAGATAAGATAGATTCTATAAACTCTTTAGCAGCAGGTTCAATGACATCGATAAGATTAATACTAGCAACATTATTTGGATGTCGCATTGCTTTATAAACGTTAAAATTAACGATCTCACCGTCAAACTCCATTGTAAGAATTTCGCTTCTTACATCTATTTTTATATTTGCCGTACTAAGGAAGGGACGGCCAAGAAGGACTTCAGAAGAGCTGTTTGATCGGTCTTTTTCCATGTCAATGACATAAAAATCTACCAGAAAAATAAGTTCATTTACCTTCACCAAAACATTTTCAAGTAGTCATTCTAGGTATATCACAGACCGATCTGGTAGCTGGATCCTCACTTTCATATCCTTCAAAGGCTCAACAGAAATTAAGTTGTACAAAGAAAGGAGCATAACATTAATAGAAGCCCCTAAATTTCACATTGCACGTTTTATACCAACATTACCAATTTTGCAGGAAATGGTAAACATACCTTAGTCCTTCAACTTTGGCGATAGCCTTCACTGAAAGACTGCTGAGACGTGTTCTCCTAGGTTCACTTTCTCAATCCTAGTAAGTCGTCTTTTGTTAGTACATAAATCTTTTAAAAATTTAGCATACCTTGGTACCTTTCGGATTACCTCTAGTAGTGGAATATTAATTTCTACTTTCCAAAATACATCCAAGATGTCCTTCTCTTCAGCTTGTTTGTCTCGCTTTACCAACCTCGATAGGAAATGAGGTGGCGTTGCATAAAGAGAAGGAGTAGAGGATGATCCTGATGTACCATGCTGGGTGGGGGATTGCGCTTTCTCCTTGTTTTTCTTTTGGCTTTCTTCCTTCGTGGCTTTTGGTTCGACGATGGTGCCACTTCGGAGTGTGATGGCATTGACATTTTCTCTTGGGTTTGGCCCAGTTTGAGAGGGCAGCTTCCCTCTGGATTCTAAACAATTCACCGCTAAAGTCAGTTAACTCATTTGTTTGTCAATTTCCTAAAAGTGAGCTTCGGTCTTTAGTTCAAACTTTTTATGGGCTACCGCCAACCTTTCAACAATTGACTCCAATGATGGTTTTTGCAGTTGTGGTGCAGGTGGTTGATAAGCTTGATTTGGTCTCTGGTTTTGCGCATAATTAAAGTTCGGATGATCTTTCCATCCCGTGTTGTATGTATTAGCATTGGGATTGTATTGTCTCTGGGGAGGTCCGGGAAAATTACCCATGGCATTTACTTGTGTAGCATCCTCCTCATGTATCATCGAGCAGCAATCCATTTGATGTTATGGACTCGTGCATATCCCGCAAAGTCTAGTCGCGACTTTTTTATCCGTAACAAGGGATTGAACAATTTCAGCCAATTTGTCAATTTTTTGTTCTAATGAAATGTTACTTACCTCGTGAACTCGCCGAGAGGGTTCACTAGAAGGGTAAAATTGCTGGGAATTAGCGGCCATCATAGAGATTAGAGTTCTTGCCACTATTGGGTTCATGTTTACAAGTGCCCCTCCACTTGCTGCATCAATCATCTTCATTTCCATAGAAGATAGGTCTTCATAGAAATACTGAAGAAGCATTTGTTTCGATAGCCCGTGTCGTAGGCAATTTGCGCACAACTTCTTGAACTCTTCCGATAGCCCTAGTACGAGTCATAGGTCTACTAGGAAATTTCTCCGAGTCATTGTTGGTTGTGATCACATTAGGCCCTCTCTCTTGAAAGCGATTTGTCCCCAAATTGTCATCTATATCAAAAGGAGATAAGTCAGCCACATTGAAAGTTGTACTAACATTATACTCACCCCGGAGATCTATTTGATATGTATTGTCATTAACACGCTTGATCACTTGGAAAAGGGTCATCCATTCGGGGCATCAATTTTTATTTGCGTTGAGCTATAAACCTTTCTTTTCTCATGTGCAGCCAAACCCTATGTCCGAGTTAAAAGGTGACTCATTTTCACCCTTTGTTAGCTTGCCGCTCGTATTAATTTGTTTTCCTTGTGAACTCGCCAAGAGGGTTACTTGCTGCATCAACCATCTTTATTTCCATAGGAGATAGGCCTTCATAGAAATACTGAAGAAGCATTTGTTTCAATAGCCGTGTCGTAGGCAATTTGCGCACAACTTCTTGAATCTCTTCTGATAGCCGTAGCACGAGTCATAGGTCCACTGGGAAATTCCTTCGGGTCCTTGTTGGTTGTGATCACATCAGACCCTCCCTCTTGAAAGTGATTTGTCCCCAAATTGTCATCTATATCAAAAGGATATAAGTCAGCCACATTGAAAGTTGCACTAACATTATACTCACCCGGGAGATCTATTTGATATGTATTGTCATTAACACACTTGATCACTTGGAAAGGGTCATCCCTTCGGGGCATCAATTTTTATTTGCATTGAGCTAGAAACCTTTCTTTTCTCATGTGCAGCCAAACCCTATGTCTGAGTTAAAAGGTGACTCATTTTCACCCTTTGTTAGCTTGCCGCTCGTATTAATTTGTTTTCCTTTCAATATTATCCTTGTCATGACCATTTTTTAAACTGAAGTGTGAAAATAGCCTGGCGATTAGTTCCTTTTAAAAATAGGGTTTTTGTCCATTTTAATTTATTTAATCTTGAAAATTAGGGTTTTTGTTTTAAATCAATTTTTCCTTTAATTTTTGAAAATAATTTCGGTCACTTTGGTTGACCGGACACCATAAAACAACCAGAGATTTATTTCTTTACAATTAGGGTTCGGGAGTCGGATACGTGTCAAAGTATCTTATTAATTCTTGAAAATTAGGGTTTTCACTTTAGCACCCCCTACAAACGCCCGTTATCGGTGTCTTATTAATTCTACGTGGCATTTTGGCATTTCGAACAATAATTTGAATTTAATTAAATCCTTAATCGTTAACTGAATTTTATTCTGAATGGGGATAATCTTTTGTAAGAAAATACATTTTTAGCGAATATAAGTTTTGAAACATCCAGTTAATTTAGGATACTTCAATTTATATTCAAAAATGCATCTCAACACAAAAGGTTTTTAATGCATGTCCATTTATTTTCTTGTCAATTTTAAGTTCAAACCTAATTAGGGCTCCAATTGATTAAATTAATTAAAGGATCTATGAATATTATCAATTTTAGGGGTTTATGTGATAACACCCAAATACTTGGGCACTATCCATATTAAGCCCTAAATTAATAATATTCCTAATTATTTAATGACTGTAACTATTTAAACCTATTCCTAATTTAATTTTAATTTAATCGACTATGTGATTACATATTCTAGGTTTAAATAAAATATTAAATGTTTCACTAAAATGTCCCCTCGATTAACGTCTCATTACAATGAGACACTAATCAACTTAAGACTTTAAAGCTTCCATTCAATAATCATTTATTTTCTAAAATTATCTCCCTAATTCAATTAATTAAATTAATTAAAGAACCTAAGTTAAAAGGCTCTAATTATTTATACTAAATGAATTAGCCACCTAAACAAATACACTACATGCCCATTTTAAAGTATGCACAAATACATTTAATTTAAAACAATTAAATTAAAGCAATTAACTAAAGGGCAATGAAATCAGAGACCAAATTGAACTAAATTACAAATTTAAGAGCCAAATTACAATGAACGAGTGACCAAATTGAAAAAATTGAAAGTTCACTGCCCAAAATACAAGAAAAAAGAAAGAAGGGCGCAGATCTCGGGTCAACCTGGATCAATATGCGCGGACCCTGGGTTAAACTGGTGCCAAAACGGCACCGTTTAACTCAGCCCATAAAAGGCCCAAAACTGAGTTAACCAGGCCATTTCTGATTTCACTCTCTCTCTCTCCTCAAATCATCATCTCTCTAAATTCTCTCAACACCAACACTAAAAACACAGATTTTTTACCCATATTTGATCTAAACCTCACATTCGACCAAAGTTCATCGTCAGTTCTTCGTTTTTTCCCCTTTTAATCTATAAAAACACCAAAACTTCTTTGTTCAATTGTTTTTTAAGATCTAAACCTCAAAAACCTTGTGAATTCAATCATTGTTCTTCAGACTTCCCCACTTTAATCTTCTGCCACCATTTAACCAAACTCCGCCTTATTTGTCGGCCGCCGAAGGTGACGTCGGCCACCACCAGCCATCGTCTCCGATCATCTTCCCTGATCAATCCTCATCTCTTTAGCCACTTCCTGGCTACACCGGCCACCGTCTGTTGTCATAGGGTGATTTTCGGCCACCGTGTCAGAAACCTAAAACTCTCAGAATCCTCCAAAAAAGTATGATTTTCCACCCTAAACCACCTAAATCTACCCGATCCGTTAGGATTTCCTAGCTTCCCCACCTAAATATCTAACTACCCAGTCTCGGTTCCCTTTTCAATTGCGACAACCCATAAACCGTTTTGGCCACCGATGAACTTCTCCGAATTTTTCTTTTAGATATGTTTTTTTCTTTATTTTTCCTTAATTTATTGTTTTACATGTTTTTTGCAGGGGATGAAGAATGAAAGGATTATACCTTTTGATGATGCGAATGGCGGTAGGATCTCCTTCTCCGGCGACTATCCACGGCTCTGATGATCTCCTGGCAGCTCGGTCGGTCCAGCTTTCAGGCGGTTCGTCTTCTTTGAGGTAAGCACTCTCTCTCCTCTTAATTATCTCTTTATTTTATTATTGTTTAATGATTGTAATTAATGATTAATGCCTGACATTTCTCTCTCATATATTTATAGGGGATCCGATGATGACATCAGTAAGAGGCTCAATCCATGTGATGGCTGAACGGACCACTCATAGGGTGCCACATGGACAATTTTTGCGGGCCAATGTGTTTGTTTGGGCTTTTTTACCCGATAAGTATGGGTTTTGGGCGGGAATGGCTTGTATTTTGGGCTTGATATCATTTTGTGGGCTTATAAGGTTTTTTGTATGTAAAAATGGACTCATATAGTGTATAATAGGTGTTTAGATTGTACTAATGGACATTTATTTTTATTTAATGGACTCTTATTTATATTATTTATTATTTGGCTTTATTTAAATAAATATATGTATATATACGTATACTTAGACAAAATTAGGGTATTACAATCCCGCACTTGCTGATGAAGCTTCTTAAAAAATTCAGCTTTGTTTCTCCCATCCTTATTCACGATTTGATTAGAGGGCTAGGGTAATAAATCCAATGGGGTCAAAGGGTTAAAACCATACACAACTTCAAATGGTGAACACTTGGAGGCTGAATGTATGGACCAATTATAAGCAAACTCAACATGTGGTTGTTAACCTTACAAAAGGTTAACATTCCATGCCTCTTTACTTAAGTTATTGTATGAAATCAAGCCCATTTCATCTCATATCATGGCATATAGATGCATCCAGTTCATGTAGTTGCATTTGGTGTTGATGGTTTTGTTTTCTTTGTTTATTTGTAAAAATGGTGCTGCTTGTAAAGGTTTTGGTTGGTTTGGTGATATGTAGGGAAATGAGGAGCGATGCAGGGAGAAATGCCATAGCATTCCTGGGCACACTAGAGGACAACAGACTGAAGATATTTATTGTGGCCCTACGCGTGTACCTACTAGCCTGCTTTATTCCCACATGTGAAGGGAATATTCCCTTGGAATTAAGGACACAAAACCCTAGGAGCCTCCACTATATAAAGGACAAGATACCCTCATTTAAGGGAGAGCTGGAAAAAGTTACGAGTGAGCTAGGAAAAAGAAAGAAAATGTGACTGCCTTCTATCTTTTTCTTCCTCCATCAAAGAGTCCTCCATTTTTGAAGCTCCAAGGAGTGCTCTCGCTGGACTTTAAGAGAAGCAATGGGCTTAAATCAGTGCACTACAATCCATCGTAGCTCAGGAGTTTCTCCCTCTCTTAGTTGATCGCTGTTTCATTTTATTTCTTTAAATGGTTTGTATTAAACGAATGATTATGGATGATATTTGCCCAGCCATGAACTGATTTTAAGGGGCTTGGGTCTGTTTTGGATGATTATGTTTTAAGTTTTTATGAATGTTTTTGTTTTCTTGTTCATTTCATGCTTTGTCCATTGTTCGTTATTGCACTAAACTTATAAGAGCATACAAGAGTTAGCCGTTGTTTAGGTTTTGGTTAGCTTAATATTCGAGAGAGTAAGGCTAAGACTAAAGTGGACAATGGGGTTTGATGCTGAGAGGCAAAACCATAACTCTTCTTAGAGATAAGGATAGAGTTTCAACGACTAAAAGGAGTAGAGCTTTAATCGGTAGTTGCATGTTAAAGGTTTACGATGAGAGGTATTACTCTAATATTCCCTTCTACCAGGTTTCTTTCTAAAGATAGTTTTAGAAGCACCTTAGTAAACTCTGTCGAGCATGAAGGAAGCAAGTTAGTCTTAGACATTCATTAGGCTTAGGTATAGGAGTCCACAATAGGTCCAGCCAATCATTCCCATAAAGAGTTTCATTTACGTGAGTGGATGTTAGAAGTGACCTCATTTCATCTCAATTTACATTATAGTTGTTTTCCACAACATTTATAAACATGTTTCTTTTTGCCATAGCATTTCTGCAATTGTTTCTTATTGCTACAACATTTGTTTACTGTCTTAATTGTGTGTTTTGACTAAACTAGTTTGGCCTCCAATCCTTGTGGAGACGATACTCACTTATCACTTTATTACTTGTTCGATGTGTATACTTGCACAAATTGCGTATCAATTATAGTACACCTACATGCCTAACAAGTTTTTGGCGCCGTTGTCGGGGATTGGCAATAGGTTATTAGAGTTTACTCTTTACATCCTTACTTATTTTCCTCTTTAGTTTTATTTGTTTTTCTTATTCCACTTTTTTAGGTGTTATGCTGTTGCATGACCCGAGGAAGACCTGAAGAACCATTATCACCTTTCGTGCCTGAGATTGAGCATCTATTTCGCCAAAGAAGACGCATAGAAGAAGCTTAAGAACAATGTATAAAGGTGGTAACCAAGGCAATCAAGTAGATGAAATTTTGGATAATATTAATGTTGCAGCAAATCCTAGAGCAATAGTTCGACCTCGAGCTATTAGGGGTCAATTGAATCCTATCTTGGATGAAATAAATTCTGGAATTGTGGCTCCTGAGATTCAAGCAGCTCATTTTGAACTCAAGCCAGTCATGTTTAACATGTTGAATTCCATTGGGCAGTTTGGTGGATCGCCTCATGAAGATGCAAGACAAAACATTCGAGCATTCTTGGAAGTATGTGATTTTTTTCAACAACAAGGTGTACATGAAGATGTTTTGAAGTTCAAGCTATCGTGTTAGCTTAAGCTATTTTGTTCTTCATTGCGTGATCGAGCATGAGCTTGGTTGAGTGGAGTGCCAGTAGGTTCAATGGAATCGTGGGCAGATTTATGTCGTAGTTTTTTACTATGGTATAATCCACCCAACATGAACACACAGTTGCGGAATGACATAACCACTTTTCGTCAAGCTGACGACGAATCAATGTACGAGCGTTGGGATAAATACAAGGGACTGCTTCACAAATGTACCAATCATGGATTCCAAGACTGGACATAGGTTGTCATGTTCTACAATGGTATCAATGCTCCTACAAGAATGATGTTGGATGCTTTAGCAAATGACACTTTGCTAGATAAATCACCGCAAGAGGCATTTGATATCCTTGATAGGATAGCAAATAATGACTACTAATTCCCTACTTCAAGACTTAGCACGGGAATAAGAGCACATGGGACACGAGAATTAGACAACAATGACTCATTTTCAGCCCAAGTGTCGGCTATTATAACCATATTGAAGAATCTTCAACGCCCAAGTGAGGTAAAGGAAGTAAAGGCAACAACCACTTGTGTTCAATGTAATGGACACCATCATGTGAGCAACTGCCCTGAAAATCATGAATCTATCAACTATGTGGGGAACTTCAATACGAACAACCACAACCCCTACTCAAACACTTATAATGCAGGATGACATTAGCGTCATAATCTTTCTTGGGGGAATCAAGGAACCCATAACGCTGGAAGCTCGAATAGGAAATATAATTAGACTGAGTCCCAAACCTTTCAGCAGAATATGTCTTGGCAAAATGACGACAAAGGTACAACCTCTTCATCAACCAGTAATTCTTTGGAAGCTATTTTGCTAGATTTCATGACAACCACTAAGATTTTGCTCCAAGACCATTCGATGTCTATCAAGAGTCAATGTGCATTGCTTCAAAGCCATATCTCTTCCTTGAGATCCCTTGAGACTCAAGTAGGCCAAATCGCACAAGCTTTGCACGCCCGACCTCAAGGTACTTTACCTAGCTATATTGAAGTCACTAAAAATCATGGCAAAGAGTAGTGTAGTGTGCTAATTTTGAGGAGTGGCACCTAACTCAAAAAAAGAAGATAAGTTTGGGGGAAAGAAGCTCAATGATCATATTCCCCCGGCTGTGAATGAAGAGCCATCTTTACAAAAAAAATAACTCTAGAAGAGAATAAAAATCAAGGATCGACAGGTGAACCCACTGATGTTGTACCGAGTAATGCTACAACAAAAGAGAAAGAACCACCAGTAGAAGAAGATGTCAGACCCCCACCACCCTTCCCTCAAAGATTGAAGAAGCATAAAGACGATCTTTAGTTCAAGAAATTTGTGGATATCCTTGATCAGTTGTATATCAATGTCCAATTTCTGGAGGCCATTGATCAAATGCCTACATATGATAAGTTTCTCAAGGACATTTTCACCAAGAAAAGAAAGGTGGAGAAGTACGAGACTATTGCTACAACAAAGGAATGTTACTCTGTATTGAGTGACTTGCCACCCAAAATAAGTGATCCAGACAGCTTTATCATTCCATGTTCCATAGGTGATAATTACGTGGGGAAAGCTCTATGCGACATTGGATCTAGTGTTAACCTAATGCCCAAGTCAATCTTTATGAAGCTTGGAATGGGAGATGCAAGACTCACCACAGTGATTTTACAACTCGTAGATAGATCTCATGTCCGACCAAAAGGAAAGATAGAAGTTGTTGTGGTTAAGGTGGGCAAATTTGTTTTCCCAACTGACTTCCTCATCCTTGATTGTGAAATAGATGACAAACCACCAATTATCTTGGGACGGCCATTCCTAGTGACAGGTCGAATTTTAATTGATTGTAAAAAGGGTGAGTTCACCATGCGAGTGGCTAACCAGAGGGTGACTATAAATGTCTTCAACACCCTCAAATATGTTGATAAATATAAAGAGTGTCAACACAAAAATGCTATGACAGAAGAGGAAGCTGCAGAATTATGTTGCAGCAATTTTGTGGAAATTAAAGATTATGTGAAATTTAATGAGGAGGGCAATGAGAAGCTTAAGGATTTCCCAGTGGAGGTACAACAGTCTAGCTTGCTCATTTCTAGACTAGGTACGCATTTCGAACCTTTAGATTTTACTGAATTTGTCCCTCCTAAACCCTCACTTGAGCATGCACCCAAATTAGAATTAAAGCCATTACCTTTACATCTTAAATATGCTTATTTGGGTAGTAATGAAACTTTTCATGTGATAATCTCTTCTAGTCTAACCCCTAAGCAATAATGTAGCTTGATAAATATGCTTTCTCAACATAAAAAAGCTCTAGGGTGGACTATGGGTGATTTAAAGGGTATAAGCCCTACCATTTGTATACATAAATTTCTGCTTGATGATTGTCACAACAGTTCTGTTGAACCCCAAAGAAGGCTCAATCTAGTCATAAAGACGGTGGTGATGAAGAAGATAAACAAATGGATTGATGAGGGAATTATTTACCCAATATCCAATAGTTCATGGGTCAGCCTGGTACAATCTGTACCAAAGAAGGGAGGCATGACCGTGGTGAGCAATAAAGACAATGACTTCTTACCAACAAGGACTGTTACAAGGTGGAGAATTTGCATGGACTATCGGAAGCTCAACAAGAAAACCAAGAATGATCACTACCCCCTCTCATTCATTGATCAAATGCTAGATAGATTGAAGGGTAAATCTTTCTACTATTTCGTTGACGGATACTCAAGGTATAACTAGATTTCTATAGCACCGAAAGATCAAGAGAAGATAACCTTTACTTGCCTTTACGGCACTTACGCATTTCGACGGATGCCCTTTGGGTTTTGCAATGCTCCAGTTACTTTTCAAAGGTACATGTTGGCCATCTTTTCTTATATGGTTAAAGAATTTTTGGAGATCTTCATGGATGATTTTCCAGTCTCCAAAGATACTTTTGAATCATGTTTAGGCAACTTGTCCAAGGTACTCAAGAGATGGGAAGAAGCAGACTTAGTACTCAATTGGGAGAAAAGTCATTTTATGGTGACTGAAGGAATTGTTCTAGGTCACAAAATTTCTTAACAAGGAATAGAAGTGGACATGGACAAGGCCAAGGTTGAAGTAATTGAGAAGCTACCACCACCCACCACGGTGAAAGGGATTCAGAGTTTCTTAGGGCATGCTAGCTTTTATAAGAGGTTCATTAAGGACTTCTCCAAAATCTCCAAGTCATTGTCTAATTTGCTTCAGCAAAACACCAGCCCTTCATCTTTGATGCAGAATGCTACAGCGCATTTAAGGAACTCAAGGAGAAGCTCATCTCAGCACCCATAGTTGTTCCCCCAGATTGGACCTCACCATTCGAGTTGATGTGCGATGCAAGTGACTATGCAGTGGGGGCAGCACTCGGACAGCGTTGAGGTAAAATTTTTCATGTTATTTACTATGCTATTCACAACCTAAATGATGCACAAATCAACTATACTACCACCGAAAAAGAACTGATGGTTGTTGTGTTTGCCTTTGGCAAGTTTAGAGCATACTTGATAGGCACTAAGGTCATAGTACATACTGATCATTCTGCCATTAAATACTTTGTGACTAAAAAGGATGCTAAACCTAGACTTATTAGGTGGATACTTCTGTTGCAAGAGTTTAAATTAGAGGTAAAGGATAGAAAGGGGTGTGAGAACCAAGTTGCTGATCATCTATCTAGGTTAGAAAATAAGGCTGAGAATGAGGAGAACTTAGAAATTAAGGAGGAGTTTCGAAATGCGAAAATATTATATGCTACAACAATTCCATGGTATACTGACATTGTTAATTTTCTCGTTAGTGGTATTTTTCCTCCATATCTGAATAGCTAGGGCAAAAAGAAGTTCAAGCATGATGTGCGATTCTACTCTTGGGACGAGCCTTACATGTTCAAGCAATGTGCTGATCAAATGATTCTGAGAAGTGTCCCCGAAGAAGAGTAAAAGGAAATCTTGTTCCATTGCCATTCATCTTCATGTGGAGGCCACTTTGGAGGAACTAAGACTCTTGAAAAGGTCCTATAATGCGGATTCTATTGGCCTACACTTTCCAAAGATGCACACGAATTTGGCAAAGCATGTGATAGATACCAAAGGACTAGGAATATATCTCGAAGGCATGAGATGCCTTTGCAAGGCATTCTCGAAGTAGAACTCTTTGATGTGTGGGGAATAGATTTCATAGGCCCATTTCCATCATCCTTTGGAGATCTCTACATTCTTTTAGCAGTTGACTATGTTTCGAAATGGGTGGAAGCCACAACATCACCAAAGAATGACTCAAAAATAGTGTTGAAATTCTTTCACAAGATTTGGAATCCCACGAGCTATCATAAGTGATGAAGGGAAGCACTTCGACAACAAGCTTATTGCCAAAGCATTGCAAAGGTATGGGGTACGGCATAAATTTGCTACAACATATCACCCTCAGACCAATGGCCAAGCTGGAGTCACCAATCGAGAAATCAAGAAAATTTTGGAAAAGGTGGTAAACCCCAAAAGAAAAGATTGGTCTCCCAGACTTGACGAAGCATTATGGGCTTATCGTACGGCCTTCAAGACACCCTTGGGGATGTCTCCATTTAAGCTTGTCTATGGCAAAACATGCCATCTACCTATGGAACTTGAACACAAAGCTTATTGGGCAATCAAGAAGCTCAATATGAATACCAAGTTAGTTGGTGAAAAGAGGTTTTTGGAGCTCAACGAAATGGAAGAATTCAGGGCTCAAGCTTATGAGAATGCACGCTTGTACAAAGAGAAGACTAAGAAGGGGCATGATCAACATATTTTGCCACGACATTTTTTTTAAAGGCCAACAAGTCCTCCTTTACAACTCTCGAGTCAAGCTCTTCCCAGGCAAGCTGAAATCACGATGGTCAGGCCCTTTCATTATGCACAAGGTCCATCTTCATGGTGCTATTGAAATCAAAAAGCTAGATGATGACAATGCTTTCGAAGTGAATGGAAAGAGGCTGAAGATCTACAACGGAGCTTCTATCATGCGAGACAAATCGGCCAAACTCCTCCACGATCCATAAGAATTCTAAAATCTCATTTTTTTCTTTATTTTGCTATAGCATTTCAAGTTTTTGATGTCTATAAATAAAGATATTTTTTCTTCCTTTTATTTAGATTTGCCTTTTGTCCCTTGATAGTTTATTTAATTTTGAATTTTTGTCTTTTCTCGGCTTTATCTTGGCAGACTTAAGCATAAGGACACAGGTGGCAGGTTAGGGTTGCTTACAGGGATAGCACAACCTTTGCATTAATGGATGCTTTTGTCTTTTGCCACTTTAAGGAAAATAAATATATATTTTCCTGACTTTTTTTGGGGGGCAACATTAAAAGGGCAAAAAGGGAGGGATGTTATTTTTCCCTTTAAAATATTAAAAATATAAAAACCCTAGTTCATGATTACTCTCTCTCTCTTCTCTCTCCTATTGTTCATTAAAAGCCTACCCTCTCTCGTCTTTTCCCCATACATCAAAGTCGTCATCAAAAATTTCTCTCTCCCATAACGTGTAGCAGTTATATGAAAACTCCCCATCACTTCATCTTCTCCACCTTTAATTACTTGCCTCTCCACCTTTTTCATCGTCCTTGTCACAACACTTCAGCATCACCCTAAACTTTCTAGCAAACCTCATAACTTCGTAGACATGGCCCGTATGAAGAATGTCACCAGAGCAAGTAGTAGCGACACAGCCCAACCAATTGTGGAAATCAAGCGATTATTTGATGATGGTGCTAAGGAGTGATTCCAACTGATGAAAGATCGAAAGGTTTACTCGGAACAAGGCTTTAAAGCTATATTGGAAAATGAATGAGGCTTTGATAAAGATATTCTAAATGTTATCGACAAGCACAGCTAGAAGACTTTTGTCCAACACCCTAGCGGCGATATCTCCGTCTCCCTGGTCTAAGATTTCTACGCCCAACTGATGACCCCCACACAATCTGCAATCTATGTACGAGGGGACTAGGTCAAGTTCACCGCCAGTGCCATCAACAAGTTCTATGGGCTGCAAAACGTCATGGACCATCATTCCTCCTTTGCTGAATCTACCGATGCCCAGACCCACAAAGGAGTGTTGGAGGACCTTTGTTTTGCCGAGATTGAGCTAGACCCAGCAGTAGAGCCGTCAAGTGAGGACGCCTCAAACCATAGGCTAAGGTTTTGAATCATTATCTCCGGACTCACTTGATGTCAACCTCCCATACCGCCACGGTCCACATCACAAGGTTGCTACAACTACATTCGATCCTTAACAGCTGGCAAATCAATGTGGGGAAACTTATTGTTGAGGAAGTATATACTTTTACAAAGAAGAAGTCAAGCCCCCTCATTTTTCCCAACCTGATCACAGCTTTGTGTCAAAAAAGTAAGTCTTTCAAGACCCGGAGGAGGATGAGATGCTAAAGGGCAAGAATGCCCTTACAATAGACTAAATTTCTACTTTGAGGGGATTTGATGAAGATGCTCCAACGAAAACGTTGGAAGGTGGGGCCAAAACAATTCTTTCGGCAAGAATCGCAACCCTTGTCGCCTCTACCAAGCGCATGCACGAGCAGATGGAGGAAATAGAGGGCACCCTGACAACTTATTTCAAGCATGTCAAGGCAAGGGATGAGGCCATTAATTCTTACTTCAAGGAACTGCTACCCCAAATAGAAATTGACTTCCCACCCTTCCCTAACAACTTGCTGATGCACAAGAAAGACCAGCCAGCCCCGCAAACTCCACCAGCTCTGAAGCCAACTACACCACAACGCCCACCACCAGTTCTGCAACGAGACCCATCTCCAACTCCGTCACCTGGTCCAACAACAAAAAACACTGCTACCATTAGAAAAACCCCTCGGACAATGAGACGAACAAAAGGAAAAACTCTAATGCATACCCACCACCACCACCAGAACCTCCCCTCGATGACCCTGTCAATATTGACAGTGGGGAAGATGAGATGGCTGACAACTCTCTTGCGCCTACACCTGCCCTAACTACTGATGCTACAACAAAGAGGATGAGTCGTCTAAAACGTGCGGCGAGTCGTGTATGGAATACCCAAAATAAAGATGATGATGATGATGATGAAATCCAGTCATCCCAGGAGGAACTAGATGACCAACCAAGACAGCAAGATGTGCCCGATGAACCCATCACAGCCTTGAAAAAGAAGAAAAAAATCAAGCACCAAGGAGTCAAACCCAAAATACCAAAATAGCTTTTAAAGAGGTAACTTGCATTTGCATTTGCATTTAGTTTAGTTTTAATTAATTTTCATGCACAATGCCTTCTTCAAGTTTGGGGAAGGTAGTGTTCATAGTTAGTCATTTGCATTCGCAATTATGAACAGAATTTTTCTAGTTTAAAGACAATTTTATGAATAAGTTGATGATGTCCGATGATGATTATTTAAATTCTATGGCTGTAAATTGATTGAATACATGTGACTATTGAGATTGGTAGAACTACTTTTAGGTCTTGATACTTCATGATGTGAGTGTTACATGATGGCATGCTCTCTATGTTTAAATTGGTTAGATAATTTTTGTCGAAAGAACTCTTGTATGCTTTAGATTAAATATGCAAGATGAACTTGAATGATAAATGAAAGCATGAAAGGCTTATTTGAACTCCCTTTTGTTTATTATATGTGTTGGTTACAAATAAATGCTTCGGCATAGCTGTAGAGGGACACTCTTCTTTGTGTTGTTTGCCTAGATACTGCGTTTAAATAAATGGCAGCAACTACATATGAGTGAATGAAAGTAGTCACAGGATGACTCTGCTCAATAGGCTAGGGAATGAGTTGTTTGCTCCACTTCATTTTCAAGTACTAGGAAGGTAGTTGTGATGAGCTAACTCCCCTCGTAGCAGTGTTCAAAAAAAGAAGAAAAGAAAAAGAAGAATGAAGCTAAAAATGGGAGTATCTTATGCTTAAACTAAGTAAGAAAAACTAGGGCAAGCTTGAGAACCTAACCAATGATCTTCAAACTGTGTTAAGCTTAGGGAGGATGTAGTCACATACACTCACTCGGAGGATCTCGGCTTAAAGAGAAGTTCTTAAAATCTCACAATTGTCTAGTATTATATTACATCGTTAGTGTTACATCATAATTAATGTCACTTGAATGACCAAAGAGGGGCAGTTGTTGTCACTTAATTTTCACCTAACTTTTTTTATTTTCATTGTATTATCTATGTCATTTCTAGTTTAGTAGTTTTATATTACATCGTTAATGTTACATCATAATTAGTATAAATGCCATATGTTAGTATTATAAAATATTAACGTGATAATTAGTATTAGAATTATCTAGGTGTCATATAATATTGTTAATATAATTAGTGTATTATAATTAGTATAATTGTTATACGTATTATTGTTATGGTAGCATTATCATAGTTATATACAATTGTTGTTAGTGTCTTAGTTAGTAGTTAATATAATAGTTAGTTATTAAAACCTAAAAAATAAAACATGCAGCCCACTTATAAATAAAAATAAGTAAAAGGTACACTAGATTTAGTTAAAATAAAACCCATTACAAGAGAGTCCATAAAATTTACATAACCATAGTTTTATATATAAACACATACATAATAAGGCATGATCGGCCCAACTAAATTAAACCCTAAATGCCCTAATGTCATTCTTCTTATGTTGTGCAGCCGATGGAGGGTTTTTGGATCAAGATCGATCTAACGGCACAGATCATGCCAATTGGAGGATGATATAGCGCCCCAATCTCTAAACCGTTAGATCAAGGAGTGATCTAACAGTCCAAATCACTCCAGAGCAGAGCACACGGATAACCACTCGCGCGTGGCAGCATTGCGCTCACTGTTCTACCTTCTAGATGTGGGTTCAGCTTTTTCAACAGACGACTGCGCCGTTTCCACCTTGAATCGCTCCTTCCCAGCGTCTCCCCAGCATTTGAAGTTACCAGAAACATGCAAAAAGGAAATAAAAAGGGTTAAATCCCAAATCAAAAGCAAATCCAAAAGATAAATACCTAATTTAAAACCCTAGCTAGAAAATTAAAATCAAAATGAGAAATACCAATCCCTAAATTGATGCCATGGCAAAGATCAAGCAATCAGATGAGAAGAAATCGGGGATTCATGCTTGGAATTCAAGCATTTTCGCACATATAAATACCCTTGTAAATTCATGTAACACAACAATCCATAGAGATACGAATCACACAATCAAATACATACATATAGCATTTGGAAATCCAGAAGTTGTAGCAAATAGGCAAGTGTATTCAAGCAATTCCAGTGAAATAAAGCAGATATTTCTGGTAATTTTCTCATCCTATGTTCAATTTTGTTTTTAAATAAAGAAAAGGGATTGTTTTTACCTCTGTTTTATTGAAAACGCCGTTGTGGTTCAACTCTGACGTAGCTCCAGTGAAAATACGCGATTTGAGGGTCACCAAAATCTAAGAAATTAGGGTTTTCTGGGAAATTTTGCCGCCAGAAATGGCGGCCAGCATGGCAGACTATTGTCGTGTTCTTCAATTCATGAAGAATACGATGAATGTTTTCAGAGAAAAAAATGAGAGCCGAGTTTGATTCATTTTGGGGGTGTGTAAAATGATTTTGTTTCTGATAAAGACTTTATATACTAACCTGATGACCCGACCCGTACCCGGCTATGACCCGTGCCTTACTTTCATGGGTCTTAGACTGCAGCCCTTTAGTTTTAAATCCATTCAATTTCCTCACTTTTCTTCTCAATTTGGCACTAAATTTTTAATTATTTTCATATTAACCCTCACATTTTGTTTTCTTTCAATTTAATCACCAATACAGATTTTTTTCTTTAAAGTAAAAATAACTTTCATTTTCTTTATTTTAGCAATTATTTTGATAATTAATTTAATTTAAGTAATTTTGTTCCTTTATATGTGCATATATATGTGTGCAAAACCTTAGGATTAGGGTCTTTGAACTTAGAATAGAGACTTGTTTGATGAAAAACTTTCTTCATATTTTGAAAATAAAATACACTTAAAATATCGTAACTTTGATAATTAAAATGAACTTAAACATTCCTTTAGGGTTTAATCACTAATTAGGTGTTAATAAAAACTTTGACACATTTAATTTCTCTGTTTGTTTGTTAAAAAGTGAAAACTTAATTAATGCGGTGTTTTATCAAACGGGGACGACGGGTTAGCGCCAAGAGTGGTGGCGGTGATTAAAGTTCATTTCCCGAGCGATAAGGCCTTTAAAATAGATTTCTATTCACTTAGCGGACAAATAAATCAAAAATTTTAGAACTTGTAAATTTCTATTTTGAAAATACTTTTTGAAACCAATTAGGTACCAATTTTTGGGCGTTATGGGGGTGCTAACCCTTCCCTGCACGTAACCGACCTCCGAACCTATTTTCTTTGTTTTTTATGGACAAAAAATGTTATTTTGATAAATAAAACATTTTATCAAAATACCATTGTTTTAAAAGTGATCCAATCACATTTTTTTCAAAAAGATTGGTGTTGACTCCGTGTTTTCTTAAGTTTTCCAAATAACGTCAAGACTCCTAAAAAGGGTTGCGACAGCTTGGCGACTCCGCTGGGAAATTTGTTTTTTTTTAAACAAAAAGAGGGTTAAGCCACAAATTGTTTTCAAAAAAATGTTTTTTAAAGAAGCGAATTTGTAAGTTCACAAAGGTTTCAATCTATTTGTCCGCTTAATGAATGTAATTCCATCTTACGCATTTTAAAATTGTTACAAAAAGCTCTATTCTCGAGCTTCACCCAATTGTTAAGTGAAGGGAAAACACTTTGCTCATGTCAAAATATTGATTCTCTGTACGAGCCTAGCAAGTACCTTCGGAACTCATATGCCTCTTGTCTTTGTAAGGATACTAATCCTTCGAGAAGACATAGGAAGTGAGTCATCCTGAGAAACTTGGTTCGTTTGAAGCCTGTAATGGGTGAGAATTAGGGGCCTTGCTACCCTTAGTAGTGGAAGCAAGGACAGCTCATGTACCTTTTAGAACCCAACCGTTTGAGAACCTAGAGCCCACCCCAATAGAGCCATGTGGAAAACCTAAGGTTTTAGTAATAAGGGGAGACATGTCCTGGAGTGTTAGAATGTATTACCCAAAATTGTTTGTTTAATTATTTTAAACTCTCTGTGTTTTCTTAATTTTAATCTTCCTTCCCATTGTCTTGTTTTTTTGCATATCCATTCATGCAACATCATTACATATCTAGAAGGGGTTGATTCTCAAGATAATTGCTCAACTTTGAAAAGCTCGTGTTATGGATGAAAGGATTTTGAACAGTGAAAATGAGAATGCAAAGGTATGGCATTGGTCCAAGGGGCCTCAACGAAAATTTAGGGACAGTCTAGCGGCTGGTTATAAGATAGAGACTTCAGAATATGCTCACATTAGTATCAAACAGAACAACGTGCAAAAATTGAGGAAATTTGGGAGCGCTTTGATTATGAGACTAAGCAGTTGTTCCATGAAGTCTATGGTGATATAGCCTATCTCTTGTACGTGAAGGTTGATGAACAGTTTTTGAAAGCCTTGGTCCAATTCTGGAATCCAGGGTATTGTTGCTTCACTTTTAATAAAGAAAATATGATGCCTTTATTTGAGGAGTACTTAGCCCTTTTCAATCTATGTAAAGTGGAGAAGAACTGGGTCTATGCCAAGCCTCCTAAAAACAAAAACCCACATGCAAGACTTCAAGCTTTCGCTGGTATGGGTAATGGTTGGGTCAGGGGGTTGATACGTAAGAGATGAGACACCTTTAATTTCCCTTGGTCAAGTATCAGAAGTATCATTTCGATTCACCCTGACAGAGAGAAGAGAATTGACCTCCTAGCCATTGCGATCTATGGTTTGATCATATTTCCAAAAGTTCTAAGGAACATTGATGTGGCATTACTTTATTTCCTTGAACAGCTAAGGAGATGAGTCAATCCAGTGCCAGCTGTACTTGCTGAAACCTTCATTTCCCTTAATTCTTGTCAAAAAGTTGGAGGTGTCCGTTTTGGAGGATGTGCTCCGCTTCTACAAGTTTAGGCCTTTAGTCACTCCAACATTGGCCTTGTCAAATGTATTTTCTCCAAATTTCTCTCATCTCCGCGAGTTCCTAGTGAAGGATTGGCCCATTGTTAAGAAGAATAAATGGATTGATATATTCAGGGATCGTCATGACAAAGACATCAGATGGAGGGTTCCTTGGATGGGTCATACCAAAGTCCTATATAAATGTAGAGATTTCAACTACCTAATGTTGCTAGGTCTATGAGGAGGAATTGGATGTGCTCATTTGCTAGTATCTTGTCAGTTTGGGTCTCGGCAGTTCATCCTATTCACTACCGGTCCTGGCTCATCAAAATTTGAGTTCCAAGGAGAGTTCAGACAGAAGATTCAGACAATCAGTGATGCATGGAACCACTTTTATCATATGAAGTTAGAATCTGATAAACATTGCATTACAGCCCGGACTATGATATTTGGAGGCATACGAGAGTAAATGATAAAGTCATAGCACCTACACTCGTACAGGCTAAGTCTCTAGAAGAACACTTAAAGGTAGTCCCTATAGAAGCTGACATCCTAAGAGAAGAGTTAAGAAGGGTTAAGTTGGAGATAGAAGCCTTACGAGAGCATAACCAAAGAGAAAGGTTTGAGTCAAGCCTCGATGTTGAGAAGTATAAAGGGGGGATGAAGCGAGTGAAAAAACTGTATGAAGGCTTAGAAAAGAAGTTTAAGATTCAAAGGGTTGACTTCCTCAAGTTCCAAACTACTATTCGAAATGCTGGTCTGAGAAAGACTCCGGAGCAGTGGAAGCAAGAAATCGAGCATGTTGTACGAAAAGAAAAGGAATGAGGAAGGCGGGAAATTGAGAAGTACAGATGAGCCCTTGCTGAAGAAAAGAAAAAGGGTAGGCTGGAAATTGAAAATGGAAATGGCAAACAGGTTCTTGAAAAAGAGAAAGAAAGTGTGGCTGCATGGAAAAGGAAGGCCCATGACAACAAGATCCGTTTATTCAAACTGCAGACATCATATGATGAAACAAGCGAGAAGTTGAAGCAAAGTCAGGCTTGTGTTGCTAAGTTGCAAGCCAAGATAGATGATTTGAACCACTCGATGCATAGACTCCAGAATCATCACACCTATATTGAACTTCATGCATGTTTGTCATGTTAATTAATAAGGTTGACGATACATCAGACCATAAATTAAACCGACATCAAATAAGCCTGGCTGCCGTGTTAATTTAGGTTTTGAATCTCGTATGTCACATTTATGCATGGTGCAAGTAGTTAAGGAATGATGTAATGGCATCATCAAGTTTTAATTCCTTCTTGACTCGGTAAGGATTAATTCAAATATTTGGTCAACATCCTTTAAGCTCGGACTATTGCGACCCAAATACTGAAACTAATGAATACCTCCTCTTTTTGTAGTCCAAATTAATTAACGTGTAATCAAACATTCGAGTCACATGAATGGCAAAAATAAGAGATAGCAAACGAAAGCATAAAAAGGTAAGCACAAAAGGCCCACCCCAAGACCTAATCTAAAAAAGCCCAAATTATTTAAATTCAATTAGTGACTTAATTATTAATTAAGTGATCGTAATATTTAATCCTGAATTAATTAGCCCTTAATGACTAAGATCCTGACAAATTATGATAATTAATTGGAAATTTAGGAGTCAGTCTAAGTTTGAGATTAATTTTATTCCAAGCCATTAAGAAGCGTTCAATTAATTCAAACGAATTTAACATTTACTCTAATGAGCCAATAGAAAATTAAAATTCATTAGATTAATCCGATCGTTAACCTAACCAAGGCCCTAAGGAATCTAAATCTAGAATTAACTTAATTAATTTAGGAATCACGCCCCTATAAGACGAGCACGCGATTTAAATTAATTGAATTAATTCATTTAACCTAATATAAAAACTAAACCCAAGATCTAAGGCCCAAAAACTAAAGGCCCAAAACCTAAAAGCCCAAAAACTTGACTAATTAAATAAACTAGACCTAAAACACCTAAAAGGCCCAAAACCCCCTAAAAACTAGTAGGCCCCAAAAAGAGGCCCAAGCTAAAAAAGTAAAAAAAAAAAACAAAAACATCAGCTATATGATTAAATACTATATGTCACAAAATTATAAGCTTTAAAAAGGCATATTGAAAACCTTAGAAGTTATATTATATATTACATACTATATGCATTCTAAAAAAACACATGTCACATAAGAAGGGTCACGTATTAAAACTATATATTATGTAAAAACTCTATTATAAAAAACACTTTATATATATACCATAAATTATATTTAAAACCATATCTCATATATATATATATATATATATATAAGCAAAATATGTATAAGCTATATTATGTATTATGATATAAAGACTAGGGGTTATATATATAAAGGTATACATTATATAAACCATATTATATATATTACATAAGGATTATGTGTTATGTAAACTATAGGGTATATACGAATCATACATTATATGTTTGATATAATTACATAATATATAGATATATATATTCATCAAACCACAAATTAAGCAAGAGCAGAAAAACTATATATAAATTACGTTACCTAATATATACATACATTATAATAATTAAATAACCCACTAACATGAATTTGGACTAAATTAAAAGAGGGTAGAAAGATAATACCCCTACAGCCCACTGCCTTGGGCTGAAGCTGGATCAAGTGTTGGGCCGGTCTGGATCCTTTTTTGTTGGACTGGGTCTGATTACCCGGATGTGAACCGGCTTTAACCGATTCGGGATAATCAAGGGTTAAAACCCTTTCTAATTCATTTCCCCCTCATTGTCCTTCGATAATCAGAAACAAAAAGGGGGCTCCCTGTAATCACTCATTTTTTACCTGTAAATACATATTAGTATTATATTATATGTTCATTATATGCATGAATGTTACTAATATATATATAAAGCGTGGTGTGTGCATGTACATTATATTATTTGCATGTATACGTATTAATGATGAATATGTGTCGCGTATATATTTAGAGTATGAGCGTATTTGATTAATATATAGATGTTATGTTAATTATATGTATGGTTATACGTACGTATACAAGAATATTATATTAATTAATGATTGTATAATATAAGTATACATTTTCGTATATACATGTATTGCTGTTATAATTATATTATTATTAATATTATTGGGCTGGTAAAATGAAAAATTAAATATATATTAAACCCAAAAAACATGAAGTCCAAGTCCAATTACAAGTTCAATTACAAGGCCCGTTTGGCCCAAATCTAAATCCCATTTAATTACAATGCGTTAGGGGTAGCGTGGGCCGTTGGATCAAGATCGATCCAACGCCACGATGCAACCGAGGTCAAAAATATACGCCAGCGCGTGTTCCACACGTATGGACCGTTCAAGTGTGCCACGCGCGTGGCCACGCGTGGTCCACGCGCGGACGCTTTAATATCCCACGCGCAGCGCGTAAGATCCACGCGTTTCGACTCCTCATTGCGGAGCTCCACGTGTCAAGATCTGGAGCCGTCTCATCAAATCGAGGCTTCATCCAGGCCGATCATTCTTCCACCCATCTCGACCGTTAGATCAGATCTGATCTAATGGCCGAGAACGTGTCCGCCACCGCGAGTGTCCACACCACCACCGCGCCGATATTCAGAACATGCCCAAGATAACAAGTAAAAATGGTCAGTTCAGTTCAGATCTGAAAAAACAGGATGCAACTTGCAACAAAGAAGACAATGATATATATGATATAGAAATCTTGTAACAAAAAAAAGCAAAAAAAAGGGAAGCAAAAAACACAAAACAGAGAGTATTGTAACAAGTTTTTTCAGAAATACAAAAAAAGAGGCAAAGCAAGTCCAGTGGTACTTTTTTCTTACTTATTTTCTTTACATGCATATAAAAAAAAAACAGAAACAAAAAGAAGAGAAGTCTTACCGTCGCCGTTCGTGGGTCTCCCTTCCTTAGTGACAAGCCTTTCGGCTTTCCCAAGCCAGAGATGGTGAACTGAAGGAAGGGGAAGGCCCCTGGTAGTTTTTGTCTTAGGTTTTAAAACTTTTTTGGTTCGTATTTCCTAGATCTAGGGCAAATAGAGGAATATCCTCTGAATCCAACCTAGGATTCGTATTGAGGATGACAAGGGGGTTGTTTTGGTGTATTTTGGAGTCTCGCCGACGCCGGTTAGCGGCGGCTGGCGGCGGAGAATACGGCGGCCGGCCGCCGGATTCTGGGTATTATAAGAATGGACGAGAGAAAACGAAGAACAAAAAATTCTGAAAAACCAGAAAATGAAACAAAATGGTGAAAATTTGATTTCGGCCTAAAAAGGGGCCTTTTATAGTTGTTTTTATTTTGCTAAATGGGTAAATTACACACTTAATCCCACCGCGTTTTCAATATTTTCATTTTTGTCTTGCCGCATGGTATAATCACAATCCCATCCCCCACGATGTTTCAAAAGATTACAATTCCGTCCCTAAATTACACCGAATCGGTTTCGAATGGTAAAATTACGCCTTAACCATCCCGCGTTTTTGAATTTTTCACTTTGGGTCCGCCCTTGGTCTAATCACAATTCGTCCTTTTAGGTTTTGTTTGTTTCCCAATTTCGTCCCCAAATTACATATTATTGTTCTTTAATTTACCATGACTTTTGTTTTTCTTTCATTTCAGTCCTGTTTTTTTTTTAAATATTATTGTTCGTATTATAATCGTATATATTGATATCATTTTATTTTATATCACTCGTATATGACTCGTATCCTATGTTTACATATATATGTGTATTAAGATTATAATGGTCATGCGTCTTTTATCCGGTTATTCATATTAAGCATGTTATGTTTTAATTGATTCGTACATGGTATATTTTGTATTTTATATGTGTGTGCTTTCTTATTTTTTAGGGCTACATGTTAGTATATTTACCCTTTTCATACGATATGTTGACCCGTATATGTTGAAATATGTTTTATTACCAGCATGCATTTTTTTTTTGAAATATTTTTCGTCTATATGTACTTATTCCTGCCTTGTTATTTTGACACGTGATAGTTGTTTTTATCTATTATTTAGAATAATATGTATATACATATACATGTTTTAGTCTAAAATATCATTCATGTTAAATTAGTATTCTGGTATGTCAATATTTATTATGTTAAATATTTCGCCATGTTTTACGCTTTTTTGCCACTAAGATTGCATATCAAGATATAACTTGTTAATGCGGAGTCCTTTTATCCGAGCGTAAATGGGGCCAGTATCAATCGTACTGATAGTGGTTGGGCGTTTATTCTCGGATAACAGGACCCTTAAAATATATTCGCAATTATGACCGAATTTTAAAGTAGTCACTTTAATCCGGAAAATCCAATATTAATAAAGCGGTAATTATTAAAGTACCAATTTTGGGCGGTGTGGGGGTGCTAATCCTTCCCCATCCAGAATCGACGACCCAACCCTGTCTTTTTGAATCTCTGGTTTTATGGTGTCCGGCCTACCTAAGTGGCCGGTGGCGACTCCATTTTTTATGAGGTTTTTTTTTAAAACCCCACGGAATAAATATTTTATATCAAAAAAATCACAAACACCTTTCAAAAACACCGTTCAAAAATCCTCGTTTTTATTTAGCGAGACCTTCGCTACAGATGGCGACTCCGCTGGGGACATTTTTGTTTTTCAAAAACAAATGAGAGTTGCTTTTAAAATAATTACCTCTTTACTAATATCGGAAGTTTCAGATTAAAGTGACTATTAAATTAACACTCGGTCATAATTGCGCGTTTATTTTAGCGCATTTAAAATATGGCATATAGACCCGTCTTTTTAAGTAGGGGAAAACGCTAATGCTTTCGTGGAGATATCGTTCTCCCGTATGAGCCTAGAAAGTACCTTCGGGGCTCGAGTACCTTATGCTTTCGTAAGAATATCGTTCCTTCGTACGGGCATAAGCGAATGGGTCCCCCTGAATTGAACCCGGTTGAAAGGAGCCTATAATGGGTGATGATCGGGGGCCTTGCTACTCTTAGTAGGGGACAGCGAGGACAATTCGGGTACCTCCTAGAACCAAACTGCATGTAGAGAACACATAGAAATCCACCCTGTTAGAGCCATGCGGATAACCTAGATGTCTTAGATGGAATGTAAATAGGATTGTCTTGTTTGCTTATCGCATTTAATTTGCCCTTTTATTATGTACTTATCATTTTTGTTGATCTTGACTTGTGTTCTTTTGCTTTGTTTTTACATACCATTGCATTCGCATTACAGGGCATTGATTTCGAGTGATTTCTCCCATAATAGAAGATTGTTCATGATGGACCAAAGGTTCCTTGACTGAAAGAAGAAGGTCCAATCCCAAAACTCCATCCCGAGACTAGACCGGGGGACAGTAGAAGAAGAACCATTCAAGGACACCAAAACAGATTGATGGCAGTGTCAATCCTAGTGATAAACAAATACAAGAACTAAAAAGCGGATGTCCGAGATGATGGACGGATGAATGCCATGATGAAAGGCAAGCAGCATGTCGAACTCGAGAAAAGATTCGGTCGGGAGCGAATGTGGAACAAAATGGTCGAGAATGTCAAAATAGACAACACCGTTAAATATGACAAATCAAATCCCTTTGTGATCAATCTCAAGAAGCAGACAGGTAGCACATCTGGGGAAGATACCCAGGGAACAGAGGCAAAACCAGGGGAAGTTCGAGAATCTAATGACATCAGAAGACATTATCCAATACCCATGAAATATACCGAGTTACTTCCGTTGCTTGTCGAAATGAACCTTATCATACCAGTGAAGTTTGTACCAAAAAAACCTCCTTATCCGAAAGATTACAACAAGCGTGTCCGGTGCAGCTACCACATAGGCGATTCGAGTCATCACACTGAAAATTGTAGGGCCTTGAAGGACAGAGTTCGAAATCTTATCAGAATTGGAATTTTGGATTTCGAAGACGGACAACCCCGATTTTTCAGCCAGCCAGCCGTTGCCCGAGGGGCAAAGTCAAAGGAATGTCAATACCAAGCCCAAGGTTCGGATAACACAGAAGTGGGTCACTCAAGCGGGATAAAGTTAGGAGTCAAGAATAAAAGCGTCTCAGAAGATGAACTTGCACACAAGCGCAACCAGCTCGAGCATGAGAGGCGCAATCTGAGCATGAAATTAAAGAGCGTACAAGACGAGTACCAGAAGCTGCACTTTGAATTCAAGAGTTTCAGTCTGGGTGACACCGCGGAAGAGTGGGTCAATGGCATGATTCAGCTGAGGAACGGTTCAGAACGCTGGAAGCAGAAATGCAAGAATAGTAAGAATAAAATCATATCATTATCAAAGAAGTTGGAAGAAGCTGAGGGCCAACGCAACTTTATCCAAAATGAGTTGGAAAGCAGTCTGGCCATGGAAGATATCCTGAAATCAAGTCGCACCGAGAAAGGAATGAATCACAAGCCTCCCAAATGGAAAACACAAGACTCAAAGAGCAGATAGTGAGGCTCGAGATCGCTTTACGCACCAGTGAGATCCGTGCTGGGGCAATGACCGTTAAGCTACAAAAGGCCGAGCAAACAATACGGGAGAAAGACCAAGACGTGAAGATGGTTATGACTCAAGCCCGACAAGTAGCTCAACAGGTAGCAGATTTAGCCGATGCAGCAGCACCAATAAGCCAGAATATGGATCCAGCATTGGACCACGAAGGAAAACTGACGGGACTATTGAATGAGGTCAAGACATTAGGTGCTAGGGCTCACCGATATCTGTAAAACCCTAATACCGGATGTAATGAAACCTTTTGGTCTGAATGAAAGATGTTCTATAAGGACAAATCACTTGCAGAATCAATGCTTTATTGCATTCATGCATTGCATTTGCATCACATTTTTTTGCATTGCTTTATCATTGCATGACACTTCATCATTTAATACATGGGGTTCGATGGCAGAATTAATCGGAAAATAGAACGAATTGAAGAGTCGAGGCTTGACCAGTTAGAAGAAAAAATTGAGAAAGAGCTTAAGAAGAAAGAGAAGATAAATGCTTTCAATACAAGGGAACTCTGCCTAGTCCCTGATTTGGTCATTCCTCCAGATTTCAAGGTTCTCGTATTTGCGCAGTATGACGGAACCAGCTGCCCGAAGATTCACTTAACCATGTTTTGTAGAAAAATGGAAGGATACATGAAGAACGAAGAATTGTTGATCCACCATTTCCATGATAGCCTGACGGGACCAGCAGCAGTGTGGTATAACCGTTTGAATAGAAACCAAGTTAGGTCATGGGGTGACCTCGCTAATGCCTTCTTGGATCAATACAAATATGCTTTAGATTTAGCACCCTGTCGACAGTTTCTTCAGAATGAGAAAATGAGACCAAGTGAGAGCTTCAGGGAATATGCATTAAGGTGGCGATATCTGGCGACCCAAGTCCAGCCTCCTATAGCAGAAGAAGAGTTGACCCCCCTATTTCATGCAACGCTTCCCTCTCCCTTCTTCGATGTGATGTTGGAGAAATCGAGAAGCGGATTCAAAGATTTCATGACGATTGGAGAGAGGATAGAATATGCAATCAGAGAAGGAAAATTGGGGTCTAAGTCTAAGGACCCAATCGAAGATAAGATGGATAAGGATGGAGACGTAAATGAGTGTCATCTCCAGGGTTCACGTGGCCGTAAGAGAAGGAGACAGACTGACAAATCGGGGGCATCAAGGAAAATTCCTCGAACGAGCGTAAATTTGGAAGTGTTTGGAACATCTATCTCAGACATTTGGCCTCATCTGGTAGAGGGTCACTATCTTGTTCCTAGGCCGATGAAGAGTGCACCTGATCTGAATGCCCATAGTTTTGACTCAAGTAGCACATGCGAATTCCATATGGGGGCACCGGGGCATCCCACCAGAAAATGTAGACCTTTGCTGGAGGAAATCAAGAAGCTGGTCAATGATGGAACCCTGACGCAAGAGCTGATCAAGCAGTGGAAGACCAAGGATGAGAAGCAAATCTACATAGTGCTGAAGAAGCCATAGATGTCTCTACATTAAAATACCTTCCTGAAGTAATACAAGGGGATCAACTCTATGTGGCCCCCATGTGGCAAAGATCTTTTGTGATGGGGCATGTTTGTTGGTTTTTATTTTCAATAAAGGACACATTTCGCTTAACATATAATGTTTTTGAAAGCACATAGATATTTTCTCGTCGTTGTAGGACACTGGATATCAATTGCAAGAGGTGACATTAGATAGATGTCGTGACAACGATGATGTGTGATCTTCTCCACCGGACTTTGGTCAGCAAAGCGAGATTATTACTCTTTCGATGATATTCAAGGACGAAAAAGCTCTAAATGTCAACCATGTAGAGTTGCTTGAAATTGAAACTCTAGGCATAATCTTCTAGGTAGTAAAGAAGAAACAAAACAAAAAAAAAGAAGAGAAAAAGAGAAGAAAGAAAAAGAAATGAAAATGAGAAAACAATAATAAAAAGTACTCCTATGTTGAAACACGGTAATAGGCTTGTTCGAATAAGAGTATGGAAATTTTGGGGCACTCATTTGAAGTTTAGCGACAGGTGGAGATATATCATCCAATTCAAGAAACCTTAGCTTCATGAGTGATGGTAATAATTTCAAATCGTGACTATGCCGAGTAACTTGAGGCAGTGTTGTTTGCTCCATCGTTGTCCTCAAGACAAAGGACTGTGACGAATTGATTTCCTCAAATAATGATTAAATAAAAAAACAAAAAAAACAAAAAAAAAGAAAATAGGCGATATCATGAAAAAAAATTAAGACTCGCACCACCCAGAACTTTATTTCTAGAGTAATATTTCTGCGCTCAAGTAGTTATACAAGCCTACCCTTTTGGGGGTGGAGTAGATAATGAGAATTGAGAAAGAGTAGTACTCTGCAACAACGTGGTAATCATGAGGATGAACCGAGTCACCAGGGAAGACTTCACATCTTTGAATTATCAAGTGGTTGAATCTAAGCCACTCATGCACATGATATCCAGAGCTCCTATGCTGTGTTTTCAAAATCATGTATGTTAATCTAAATGATACCCTTCAGTTGAACACTAATCAGCAAATTGACAAGTCAAAGCAACAAAAATTTCCATGTATTACTTCAGGGGTAAGATCCAGAACACAAGGAGGCGGATATTATGGGAGCCCCTAACCAGAAATGACATCACAATGCATAGAATGAGGATGATAACAGAGGTATAGGTGTCAGACAGCACAAGAACAAGAAGCGAATTCCAGCCAAGATGCCTTGTTTGGTTCAAGAAAATGAAGGACGAAACAGGACAAGAATGAGCTTACAAAGTGAGGAAACGTAAAAAAAAAATAATAAATATAAACATTGAGTCTCCAAATAATTAAAGCACAAAGATCGATGAATGGTGTCCGTCAAGAGGCAACAAGAAGATTGAGGTTAAGAAGCTTTTTGCTCACCCCGATGACGAAATTAACAAATACTCAGAATATTGGGTCAAAAGAACTGGAAGATATCCAAGCACGAACGAATGAGGTAATACAGGACAGAAAGAATAGTAAGAATCTCTGCACACGCATGATATAGCGTTTGTTGGTGAAGCAGGCAGAAACCCCGAAGAAGAAAGGCAGGTGCTCGTGCAAACGAACAAGAGCAGATGCCCATTGAGCAAAATTTGACAGAAATGAAGATCAAAATTGAGCATACCGCAGAAGGAAAAGAAATAAGAGAAATCAGAAGAATAACTTTTCAGGACATAAAGAAAAGAAAAGAGGAGAAAGAAATCATTACATTACATGCATCATATAGATAGGGGCATGTCAATTTTGCTTGTTCCTAAATAGGCATTTGAAGAATTATTGAAGAATTTACCAAAGTCCATTAAACAACAGCCATGTCGGCGTCAGATCCAGATATTAAATCCTTCGGGTCATTGGTAAATCCTTCGGGCACGATGTTAAGTCCTTCGGGCCATCAGTAAGTCTTTCGAGCGTGGTGTTAAATCCTTTGGGTCATCAGTAAGTCCTTCGGGCATGATGTGGCAGCATATCAGCGTGAGTCCTCATAAAACAACAGCCATGTCGGCGTCAGATCCAGATATTAAGTCCTTTAGGTCATTGGTAAGTCCTTCGGGCACGATGTTAAGTTCTTCGGGTCATCAGTAAGTCTTTCGAGCGTGGTGTTAAATCCTTCGGGTCATCAGTAAGTCCTTCGGGCATGATGTGGCAGCATATCGGCGTGAGTCCTCATAAAACAACAGCCATGTCGGCGTCGAGATCCGAGATATTAAATCCCCGGGTCATTGGTAAATCCTCCGGGCACGATGTTAAGTCCTTCGGGCCATCGTAAGTCTTTCGAGCGTGGTGTTAAATCCCGGGTCATCGGTAAGTCCCGGGCATGATGTGGCAAAGCATATCGCGTGAGTCCTCATAAAAAACAACAGCCATGTCGGCGTCGAGATCCAGATATTAAATCGCCGGGTCATCGGTAAGTCCTTCGGGCACGATGTTAAGTCCTTCGGGCCATCGGTAAGTCTTTCGAGCATGGTGTTAAATCCCGGGTCATCGTAAGTCCGCCGGGCATGATGCGGCGATCTTAGTAGCGTAGGTCCAAAAATGGCATGACCTTGAAAAAAAAAAAAGGAACTCGCATTTTCAAGCCCAGTGGAAGGTCCCATAGAGAGAGAACCCTAAGTCTAAAATCTCAAAAAAAAAACCCGGTCGAGAAAAATCCATCAGTGGTGCAAAAGGTTTTATATAGGAGAAACCAGCGTTGAAGACGAAGAGTTCTATATAGGAATGACTCCAAGCTTTACAGTCTCGAAATGAAGGGTTCTATATAGGAAGAACCTGTAGCTCCAAGATCTGAAGGTGACGAAGCTCTATATAGGAAGAACTTACGAGCCTGAATATTCAGCCAAGGAAGATCGGAGATGTCCAAAAGAACTCGTTTTTCCAGAGCTACAAATAGGGAAGTCTGATAAAAATGAGTGCTTATGAATCTTTGCTTTGTTTCCCATTCCATGAGAACAAGCAAAGAGTGGCAACTGTAATCACTCATTTTTTACCTGTAAATACATATTAGTATTATATTATATGTTCATTATATGCATGAATGTTACTAATATATATATAAAGCGTGGTGTGTGCATGTACATTATATTATTTGCATGTATACGTATTAATGATGAATATGTGTTGCGTATATATTTAGAGTATGAGCGTATTTGATTAATATATAGATGTTATGTTAATTATATGTATGGTTATACGTATGTATACAAGAATATTATATTAATTAATGATTGTATAATATAAGTATACATTTTCGTATATACATGTATTTTGTTATAATTATATTATTATTAATATTATTGGGCTGGTAAAATGAAAAATTAAATATATATTAAACCCAAATAAACATGAAGTCCAAGTCCAATTACAAGTTCAATTACAAGGCCCGTTTGGCCCAAATCTAAATCCCATTTAATTACAATGTGCGGGAATCGTGGGCCGTTGGATCAAGATCGATCCAACGCCACGATGCAACCGAGGTCAAAAATATCGCGCCAGCGCGTGTTCCACACGTATGGACCGTTTAAGTGCCACGCGCGTGTGGTCCACGCGGACGCTTTAATATCCCACGCGCGTAAGATCCCACGTGTTCGACTCTCGATCGCGGAGCTCCACGTGTCAAGATCCGGAGCCGTCTCATCAAATCGAGGCTTCATCCGGGCCGATCATTCTTCAAGCCATCTCGACCGTTAGATCGGATCCGATCTAACGGCCGAGAGAACGTCGGTCCGCCACCCTTTGGCGAGTGTCCACACCGCCATCGCGCCGATATTGAGAACATGCCCAAGATAACAAGCAAAAATGGTGGTCGATTCGGATTCGGATCTCGAAAAAAGCAGGATGCAACTTGCAACAAAGAAGACAATGATATATATGATATAGAAATCTTGTAACAAAAAAAAAGCAAAAAAAAAGGGAAGCAAAAAACACAAAACAGAGAGTATTGTAACAAGTTTTTTTAGAAATACAAAAAAAGAGGCAAAGCAAGTCCAGTTGTACTTTTTTCTTACTTATTTTCTTTACATGCATATACAAAAAAAAAACAAACAAAAAGAAGAGAAGTCTTACCGTCGCCGTTCATGGGTCTCCCTTCCTCAGTGACAAGCCTTTCGACTTTCCCAAGCCAGAGATGGTGAACTGAAGGAAGGGGAAGGCCCCTGGTAGTTTTTGTCTTAGGTTTTAAAACTTTTTTTGTTCGTATTTCCTAGATCTAGGGCGAATAGAGGAATATCCTCTGAATCCAACCTAGGATTCGTATTGAGGATGACAAGGGGATTGTTTTGGTGTATTTTGGAGTCTCGCCGGCGCCGGTTAGCGGCGGCCGGCGGCCGGCCGCCGGATTCTGGGTATTATAAGAATGGACGAGAGAAAACGAAGAACAAAAAATTCTGAAAAACCAGAAAATGAAACAAAATGGTGAAAATTTGATTTCGGCCTAAAAAGGGGCCTTTTATAGTTGTTTTTATTTTGCTAAATGGGTAAATTACACACTTAATCCACCGCGTTTTCAATATTTTCATTTTTGTCTTGCCGCATGGTATAATTACAATCTCAGTCCCCCTGATGTTTCAAAAGATTACAATTCCGTCCCTAAATTACACCGAATCAGTTTCTGAATGGTAAAATTACGCCCTTAACCATCTCGCGTTTTTGAATTTTTCACTTTGGAGTCTGCCCCTTGGTCTAATCACAATTCTGGTCCTTTTAGGTTTTGTTTGTTTCCCAATTTCGTCCCCAAATTACATATTATTGTTCTTTAATTTCTGCCACTGACTTTTGTTTTTCTTTCATTTCAGTCCTGTTTTCTTTATAAATATTATTGTTCGTATTATAATCGTATATATTGATATCATTTTATTTTATATCACTCGTATATGACTCGTATCCTATGTTTACATATATATGTGTATTAAGATTATAATGGCCATGCGTCTTTTATCCGGTTATTCATATTAAGCATGTTATGTTTTAATTGATTCGTACATGGTATATTTTGTATTTTATATGTGTGTGTTTTCTTATTTTTTAGGGCTACATGTTAGTATATTTACCCTTTTCATACGATATGTTGACCCGTATATGTTGAAATATGTTTTATTACCAGCATGCATTTTTTTGAAATATTTGTTCGTCTATATGTACTTATTTCTGCCTTGTTATTTTGACACATGATAGTTGTTTTTATCTATTATTTAGAATAATATGTATATACATATACATGTTTTAGTCTAAAATATCATTCATGTTAAATTAGTATTCTGGTATGTCAATATTTATTATGTTAAATATTTCGACATGTTTTACGCTTTTTTGCCACTAAGATTGCATATCAAGATATAACTTGTTAATGCGGAGTCCTTTTATCCGAGCGTAAATGGGGCCAGTATCAATCGTAGTGATAGTGGTTGGGCGTTTATTCTCGGATAACGGGACCCTTAAAATATATTCGCAATTATGACCGAATTTTAAAGTAGTCACTTTAATCCGAAAAATCCAATATTAATAAAGCGGTAATTATTAAAGTACCAATTTTGGGCGGTGTGGGGTGCTAATCCTTCCCCATCCGTAACCGACTCCCGAACCCTGTCTTTTTGAATCTCTGGTTTTATGGTGTCCGGCCTACCTAAGTGGCCAGTTCGACTCCATTTTTTATGAGGTTTTTTTTTAAAACCACACGGAATAAATATTTTATATCCAAAAAAAATCACAAACACCTTTCAAAAATACCGTTCAAAAATCCTCGTTTTTATTTAGCGAGATCTTCGCTACACTCCCAACCCTAATAAAGGCGCCGCTCTTAGCCGCCGTCCGGCGTCAGTTCGACACGCCAAGGCCACCATCGCGAAGCTTTCATCCTCCTTCATGCTTTCGTCTGAACAGAAACCTCTGAAATAGCCACCGACGCCTCGAAAAAGAATCGGACCGTTGTGACCTCTCGAGTCCCGGATCACCGCCGTCCGCCGTCAGATCCTCACGAGACTGGGATATGTTAATCCCCTCGCCAGGACAGCCATTTCCACCATTGGGATTCACCGTCATAGCCACGGGCCGTTGGGAAAAAACCAAGAGCCGTCGACTATTTTTCTTGTCGATCTGAGCAATCGGCCGTCAGATCAGTCCGATTCTGAGGTATATCACCCTACTCCTCGGGCGGAACGTCTTCACCGTTGGGATTTGCTGTCGGAGTCTTCGATCGCCGACGTCTGTTGAAGGTCGGAGGTAAGCTTCTTTTTCTTTCCTTTTCATTCGTTTTGTTGTTTGAATCAAAAAAGAGGAAATTCTGAAATGCTATTCTCTCTATCGATGCTTGAATATGCCCTCTGTTGATTGTAAAAAAAGCCCTTGCTTTGCTATTTGAATTGAAAGAAAAAAGAGGAACTTCTCTATTCTCTATATTAACGGTTTGAATGCTTTCACCTTTTCGAATGGTAGATAGAAAAGGAACTCAAGAAAATCTCTATTCTTTATTGATCATTGTTGAATCACATTACACTGTTTAGGCTCTTATAGCCAGAAATTATAGCGAAAAAAACCTCTCAAAATAAAAAATCTCAACTCCTATTTGTTGTTGAGTTTCTTTTTGTGTAATTCCTGGATTGCCCATGTCTTTGTATTCATCTGACCCTCTGCTTTTCTTGTTGCTATATGAATTGGCCGGTGGAGAGGGGACCAGCTCTGATTGTTTCTTTGTGTATGATGGTGCTTGTGAGAGTGATGTGGAGGCAGAGGGGACTAGCGAAGTCCTTGCTGGTGAGATGGCCGGTTGTCGGTTTGTCTGCACAAGGGAATAGAGCATTAGAATTTCAATCATTTAGGGCCCTAAATGGGCTGAATGTAATACTATGGATTTCTTTTTTTCAAATGTAATATGGACTGTTATAAAATTTGAAGTTGGGCTTTTATTTAAAAATAATAGTTCATAATCTTTAAATTTTTTCTGATATTTTTTTAAAATAACAACATAGTAATAGTGATAGATATAATAGTAACGAAACATAATTATAATAGCTAATAGCATAAGTTATAGCAATATATAATTACAATAATAACGTAATAATAATAAAATAATAAGATAAGACAATGCACTATACTAGTAATATTTAGGTTTTCTTTTTAAATATAACAATAATATGATAATGAATAGCATACTACGATAGCAAATAACAACATATACATATGTTTAATTAAAATAAAGTTAGTAAGTAATTAATTTTTTGGTTTTTTAAGTTTTAATAAAAAGGATAAAGTAAGCAAAGCCTATAACATTATTTAAAAAATAGTAACACATACATATATAGGCTCGTTATTGTAAAGAACAAAAGCATAAGAATGGGTCCATCCCGGACAAAATTAGTGATTACAATCATCATGAACATCCTCTTTAAAATTGAATAGTTCTGATTCATCGGCAACAAGTACCCTGCCAGGTTCTGCGGTTGCCACCCGGTAAGGAGATCACTGACGAGGTCTATGTCCAATATTTAGGTCCACATCAGTAGTGCATGAGTGTCTTCCCATCGATGAGAAATCATATGTGTTTGCATCATTGGAGATATAAGTTGAGTGGCGTCGTGAAAAAAATCATTGAAATGGTAGAACTCTTCATTATTGGACGACCCCGTAGATGATGATAGCCCTACACCGGGGATATATATTGAGTGTCTTCCATATGAGATATCATCTATGTTTGCCTCATTGGGGATATAAGTTGAGTGTCGGTCGACTGATAAAAAATCGAATGGGTTAAACTCTTCGTGGTAGAACGGCAGCGTAGATGATGATGCTCCTAAACTCCTCTATGCAATAATGCCTTGGCCTGGAGGTAGAAGACGATGCAGCCTCGTCATTGCCCGTACTTAATAAGTTGAAGCCTTGTCGCAAACTTGATGTTGGACTATTAGTATTTGGGTTGAAGTCAAAATTTGCACGAAGCCAATTTGGCACCGCAGTCTCCCCTCTGACATTTTGTCTAGAAAATGTTACGAAAAGCTCTACGGGCCATCCCATGGAACAACTGGTATGGGTCTTCAGCATCATTTGCACATCTCTGTCGTCTCGAACATCAAATATTGTAAAATACAACGGATTTAACGACGAAGGGAGTCGATACCTCAATGGTTGTAATTTCATTCCGAAAGTATGTGGAACCTTCCTCGTTATTGCTTACTTAAGCGTTTCATACGTTACTCCCATCGGAATCTGTATGGTAACATTGTTGGGGGACTGGAATATGACACTAATTTTTGCATCAGGGATCATCTCACCATCGTAGTATACCACACTTTTTGTAGAATGCGATTTCCACCTGGTACAAAAAAATAAGAAATATATATATACTAATTAAAAAATTACAAGTATGAATTAAAATATGAAAAAAAAAATAACGATGACAAATAGCAGAATATATATACTAATTAAAAATGGCTCACTTGGTACTTACTACATAATAATTTAATAACTAAATAAATATTACAGTTCAATTTTTGCAAACACCGTAAACTACTAATCACGCCTATGTCCACTAGTACCACAACGCGGTGGACATCGAGTTCGATCGGGATTGCATCGGGGGCGAGTAACATCAACTGGCTCATCCTCATCATCGTCGTCATTATCATCACTGGTAGTACCACTGGTTCCAGCTCCAACAGTACCACTCGTTCCACTGGGCCCGCTAAGGTAGAAAGGGGACTGCGGCTGCGTTTGTTGGAAAATCTCGGTTCCAAAAATAGTCTCCGCCGGTGAAAACTACATGAAGGGCACATAGGGTGGACAATAGCTCGAGGCCCCACATCATCGCTGCAAACTGGCCATAGGGGTTTGACACAGAAGGTGTGAAAAAACCTTCGGTCGGACTCAAGCATGGCTGGAACAATGATTGCATCGAATGCGTGAAGTTCTGCGGCGGCATCAGTGGTGGGGTGGCATGCGATGGTGGGGATAATGGTGACGGTACTTCAGAGGCAGCAGCACGGCTTCGATTCGATGATGACGTGCCGGCAGATGTGTTCTGTGCTCCCCTCGTACGCTGAGACCATGGGTGGTTGCGTTGCTAACGCCGGTGGACGAACGGTCGCTCCTCCAAAGTCAGAATAAATGGCTTCTCATTCGCCAAAAAGCCACTCCTCGTAGTCATGGTTGACCATCGTAACAAACATACGGTACTCACGTTGGGGTTGCCATCGTGGATTCGCCTTGTCCCTCCAGTGAGCGATATAGTTTTGGTGGTGCACCGACCAATCAACCTATCCAACAATATAAAATTTTATTATTCTTTTTAGATATGAATTACATTAGAGTTAATAAAAGAATGCGGTAAGTATATCAATATTACCTCGGGCTTCCCCTGTCGTGTGAGTTTGTGCAATTCGTCCAGATTTGGAGGGACCGCAAGAATAGGTTGGAAACAACAGAACTACCGTAAGACGCGATCAATCGGGTGCCACTCAACTGGAGCGTAGCAAACGAGTGGTACAGTGGCCATCCAAAGAAGCCTCGTCTTGTTCGAAAATTTCGGGTTGCACTCGTGCACTTCCGGATCCTTGTACGGTGTCCATAAAAATGGTACAATATATAATTAAAGTTAAATAAATTTTAAAAAAAAATAAATACACCAAAACCAAATTGTTACCTGATTATTCGCGGATTCATTCTCAATATCCTGTCTGATAACATCTAGACCGCTAGCAACACAAACATGGGTTAGAGTACCGGTCCACCTATAAAATAAGACGTATAATACAAAAATACATTTATTAGAAAAACTAATTTTAATTATAAAAATTCGTATATTTAAAAAATAAATAGTTTTCTTACCTCCGGCCCAGCGAAGAAACATATGGAGTAGGCTGTCTAAGTTGAGGGCGTAAAAACAGCATTCTCCACCATGCCCAGGACTGGAGCAACGTCAAACAACCTTTAATCCGATACTTCTCAGGATCAGTGTTCTTACACAGCTCCCTAAACAGACATGCCAAAACTACGGATCCCCAGCTCAGTTTACCGGCATCTTCAAAATCCCCCAGATGCTGCAACCAGATCATGTGCACTTTGTTGCGGGATTTTTCAGGCATCAATACCCCACCGATCATCAGTAAAATATGAGCGCGAGCATATGCCTAAAACATGGAAACATATATTCAAAAAAAATCCCGCAACCACTTTATTTTCAGTAATATTCAAAAAAATATGAGCGCGGCCATATGTAAAGATTTTAATTATTTCAATAATATTCAAAAAAATAAATTTCTTTTACCTTCCTCATGTCTTCGTTCGCGTCAGCGGCTAAATTTGTAAAAATTTTCCCACAGCCACTTCAATTTCACTTTTTCACCAGCAAAGCTCTACAGTGCAACCCCTAGCCAATCCAAAGTACCGGGACCGCTGATCACCTCTCCATCAATAGGCAAACTCAGGATATACGAAACGTCATGCAGGGTGATCGTCGCCTCGCAGCAAGGAAGGTAGAATGTGTGTATCTCCGGCCTCCACCTCTCCAAAAGAGTGTTGATTAAATCAACGTTTAATTTTGCACCTCCAATAATTTTGGATACGTGCAGAAATCCGACCTCCTCCAAATACGGTTCGATCAATGGATTCAATAAATTCGTCACCCGATTGTAAGACACCTCCAAACATCATTCCTCTCCTCCCTAAAAAAATTAAACATGCATAAGTATAAATTAAACTACATAAAAAATTATATAACACGTACGTACATAAAATTAGAATATATAATAAAATAAACAAAATTAAAGTAGATAAAACTTACGTGTCTCCGATGATAATCGAACACGTGCTTGTGATTCAACCTTATCAATCCCGCCATTATATCAAACTCGATAAATCAAACGAAAAATTGAAAGAAAGAAGATTTGAGAGAGTGTGAGTTGTGTTGTGGTGGGGGTATTTTTCCAAATATTCTTCTTCGGGGGGTTTGTCCATTTTTTTTCCAAAATGAAATATTCAAACCAATTAGCCGGTTTTTCTGGCTCTTGAGTTAAAAAATCAATTTATCTAAAAATTAAATTAAATTAAATTCATTTAAAATTGTCATTTTTTTCCTTTTTATGAAAAGTATCCCTAAATATTAGTTAATGAAAAAATTAAAACTTTTGAAGAAACTTTATCAAAATGATAAAATTTAAATGATTTATATTCAATATATTTGCGGTGAAAACTAAACATTTTGACAAATGTTTTAGTTTTAGGGTTTAGGGGCTTAATTTAGAGCGTAGGATTTAGGGGTTATGTGTAGAGGTTTAAAATTTAGGGGTAGTAGTTATAATTAAGGGTTTAGTGTTAGCATTTAGGACTTAGTTTTTAGGATAATATGATGAGGGTTTAGGTTTTAACCTATAACCCTAAATTCTAACAAATATCGCTAAATTTTAAACCTTACACCTAAAACATACAACCTAAACTAAGCTCTTAAACCCTAAAATTAAGACGTTTGTAGAAACTTTTCATTTTCACCGGCGGTGTATGAAATAATTACCCAAATTTGAAAATCTAAAATACTAATTATATAGTAATTATACTCTCCCCCCCCCCCTCTCTCTCTCTTTGTTTGCTGGGATCCTAGTTCGATCAGTGGGTAGCAGACAAGTGTTCTTAGACATTGAGTAGAAAGCAAGCAAGAACAAAAAGTGAAAACCCTGAAAATTTGACCCACAATCTTTCTCCATTTCCAAGCAAGAATATATTCTAAACAAGAAAATCAGTAAGAATCTGATTACATTACTGCAATGATTGCCTTTGAATCTTCTTTAGTTTCCCTATATATACAGTTATGTATACAACTTGCTTCCTTCCCTAAGCATTCCTTAATTACATCCATGGAGTCAAGCAGCCACCGTTTAAAGTTTCTCTATGCAGTCCTATGCATTTCAGCCACCATTCTCTTCACTCACTGTGGTATGTAACTTCCTCTCTTTTTTCCCATTTGGTTTCATACTCAGTTGATGGATCGACAAGGTTGAATTTATCATTGTATAATTTGTTGCGTCTTTTTTGTCTGCAAAGATGCCAGATTTATGGTGCATACATGGAAGCACCGTGGCTCAAACCTCCATCAAAAGCTAAGAATAACGAATCGTGTTGCCTCCAATGGTGATCCATATACCCTCGATTCACCTTTCTATCTACCGCCTTTGGACTCGTTATCGCCACCACTTCCTCAGCCTAACCACTCTCCTCCCTTTACCCCACAATTGCCTTCCAGCCCTCCCCCGCCACCACTTCCTCAGCCTAGCCACTCTCCTTCATTTACCCCACAATTGCCTTCAAGCCCTCCCCTGCCTCCGACAAGCTACGGCCTTCCGACACCTCCACCACCAAGTAATGCCATCCACAGCCCGCCAGCAAATCCACCAGAAACTGCTCCTCCGAAACATGGGCTCAATTCACCATCATTTTCTCAAGTCCACCTCAACTTCAACCTAGTCCACCAAAGCATGTTCTATGCCCCCTAAGCAGATTCCAGGTCGACCCATTTCCAAACCACCAGCGCTGAACCCACCACCTCACCCTTCTCCACACAAACGGTCACAGTCTGGTGGTTGGTGTGTGGCTAAGCCGACGGTGCCTGATTCATTGATCCAAGCAGCAATGGATTATGCATGTGGGTCTGGTGCGGATTGCAAGTCAATTCAACCCAACCAGGCATGCTTTCAACCCAACACAATGGTGGCTCATGCATCGTATGCTTTCAACAGCTACTGGCAGAACACAAAGGGAAGTGGTGGCACTTGTGATTTCGGAGGAACCGCCATGCTTGTCACCGTTGATCCTAGTAAGTTTCATCTGATTTTTAAGGTTTCAAATCTCAAACTTTCCCAATATGCAAATGAAAATCTTTATGTATTGTCTCATAGCAAAAAATTTTTGAAACGAAAATTCAAAATCGACAGGTTTTGGTAAATGCCAGTTCAGCAAGAATTGACGACTCATGAACCCACGAAAGAGCCATTCGAAAGACCAATAATTTCAGAGTTTGAACCAGGCACTGTGGCTAGATGCGATTATCACTTAGATATAGCAATTTAATTCATCTATTAAGCTTCGTTCCTTTATTCTATGAATCTGATAGGGTTTCAAGAATTGTGCATTCTATATACTCATGCGTAGTTCATGCTTTATATATATATATCATAATGTATAAACAAAAACCTGAAACTTTTGATACAAAAAATTAACGTGAAATAGATTTATTCCAAAGTTTTTTGCTTTGACGATATTATCATACGTAATATGGATTCCGAGGATGCATCAAATATAATCTAAAAAAATTCATTGCCGCTATCAAGAGTAAACCCATCTTAAAGTTTCAAGTTACTGATTTTGATCAACAATTTTCAAGATACGGGAATGTTAACAGTTTTGCAATTATAATTAGCAACTTTTGGCATTTAGACAACGTGTATTATAGGAAGTATTGAATCACATTCACGTGATTTACAACAAGAGTCCTCTATCACCTTAATACCATAAAACCATGAAAATAACTTGCAACTTCTGCCACAGCAAAAGATTCCCGTAAAAGAAGCAGAGCTTAGAAGGACGGAGAATAAGGGGGAGGGGAAAGGAAAGAACTGAAAATACGGGAACCGATAGGGAATTTCAAAATGATACGAAGAAACTCAACCCGTGTAAGTATCAGATCATACCTTGGGGGTTAATGCATAAGGATCAGACCCATTCCTTAGGATTCATGCAGGCATCTAACAATTTCCACTCTTCACTTCCCTCTTCTGGTTTCTGCAAGTCGAACAATAAATTGGCCTCTCATAATCAATTATAGTTATGGTTTCTGGGTAACATATCACAGTGAACATCTTTACAGAATGTGTAGCAAAGTTTTACTTGGAGGGCAAGAGGGAAACAGGTAACAAAAGCTTACATGATCGTATTCCCATCGTGCAATTAAAGGGAGAGAAACAAGAATACTTTCAATTCGACCTCCTGTCTTCAGTCCAAATGTTGTGCCTCTATCATAGACCTTTCATCAACAAACCAAATATAATTTAAAGGTTTGATTTGGAGAAATCCTAGATGTAAAATCTATCTAGTTTAGTTATAGTTCGATTTAATACCAAGTTAAATTCTACATAGCGGCCCCTTCGCAACTGTTGCCATGCCTTGTGGCTCTCATTAAATGGCGTGTCCTTTCTTTTTTCTAGAATGGGTATGTATGCAGGAACCACAGAGTTTGCACATTCTACAGATCAAATAGAAAATTGATTCATAGAAAACTGCAAGTCCCCTGGACCATACAGGTCGGGAACATCCAATGTTCAATCTCAATCTTCAGGAATTACCAGTGGCAAATAAAAGAAGCATTTCTTGATCATAGTCATTTAGATCATCAAAAAAAATACCCCCAAGTCCTCGCCTCTCACCTCGATGCTGCACAAAAATTAGAAGTAAACATGATGATTGAAAATACATGATCATCACCAAGGCCACTGACGTTCCTCAACTACAAAGCTTCCACCCTCAATAAGACCCCATCAATCATACTCTAGATGACAGTCTAAAAGATGCACATTTTGATAAAGTGATTATCCGCCCATTTGTTAGTTCAAAATTCAAATGCTACACACATTCTAAAACTCAGGAAAGTAGTTAAGAAACTCAGAAAATATCCAAAAAAATTGTAACAAAATCATACCTTAATGTAAAAATAGTCATCACACCATTTTTTGAACCTAGGATAAAAGGATGGATCAAATTTATCGCAAGCCCTTTTTTGCATCTAGAAAAGAAGGCCAAAGTTAGCAAACAAGCGTTTCATTTCAAAGACTTTTTTACAAGACTAATCAATGTTCTGCACATTACATACACAGTACAGCTAAAGAATTTTGCAGTTATTTTTAAGGCTGAGATGAGCAATCTGCAGGCATCAGAAACATCAGTCTCCTGTTTATCTATCAATCCATACTATAACGTAAAAGGAACAGATACTGCTCGTAAAGAATTTAATCCATGTGCTTTCAACAAAATCTGTATATGATAATTAGTAAGATAATCTAACTATATAAGCTCCTTGGTATTTCAATCGGCAAAAAGCAAAGGTCTCAAGCTTTATTGTGGGGTTGGTAGAACAAAGAAAAATTTGCCACAAGACCAAGAAACCTACATGATTTAACAAGGAAAATTCAACTTACCGAATGGAAATGCTTGACATCCTCCTCAAAGATGTAAGCAGGAGTTAAATCAGTTCCACCGCCAAACCACCATTGTCTAGGTGCTCAAGGAGCATCTGCACATTTTCAAGACAAGTGACCACCTAAACTTACACCACTGACCTTCAAAGCACAAAATGCCTAATGTAATGCATAACCACAAAGTATCAAGAATGCAAGTAAGAGAAAGCAGGCAAATTGAACATTTTTCATCAAGAAAATAACTACCAAAGAAAACCATACAGCATAATATGCATTGCAACTGAATCACCAATGAGAAGGAATGCTTTTTTGGGATTATTATGCGGATAATGACCCTCTAGCCAATAGAAACTTAGTTCTTGAGATCAACTAACAGTGTAAAACTACCAAATTCTAGCCGAATACTAACATTTTGCTAATATAGACAAGGAGAAAGAGCCAGGGAACTCAAACATAGACCCTTCTTATCATTTTGTTTACAAATCAGGATTACAACATGTCTTTTAAAGTTAACGCTTCAAAATTCACAGTTGAAGAGCATGTTCAAGAACTTAATAACAAATAATTCAAGATCAAGTAAGTACCTTTAGGAGCATCAGTTTCAAAATACCTATAATTAAAATGCAGTGTAGGAGCAAACGGATTCTTCGGATGCAAAACCTGCAAAAAAATGGGGGGGGGGGGTCCCCAAAGGACACCAAGTATTTTCTCCTTTCGATGGAATTGAACCAAAATTTGAAAGAATAATGATGATTTGTAAATTACCGAGCTAACTCCGGCGGCGAAAAAGGGAACAGGACCGGGCTTCACTTCTGCGGCAGAAGCCTTGGCAGCTCGATAAGCTTCAGGAGGCATGACTCCATAAACAACAGAGATATTAACACCGGCTTTTTCAAAAACGGCACCGTCTTGCAACACTCTGCTAATTCCCCCACCACCTCCTGGCCTTGTCCAAGCGTCCTCCTTGAACTTCCCAGATCCGTCGAGAGCCTCCAGGGCGCCGCACACGCTTTCCTGCACCTCCATTATCATACGCTGGAAGCGCGACCTGACGGAGCCGTCATCTTCGCCGTCAGTTTCACGGAGGAAAGTGTGGGGCCTCTCGGAAATTACAGTTTCTTTCTCGATGGAAACGGCGGGCGTCGTCATGAATCTGCGAATGGGAGAATTGGGTTTGGCGAGGGATATGAAATTGGTGAGGCCGGTGGTGGAGGTGGCGGCGGAAGGGGAAGGGCAGAAGCTTAGCTGAGGTTTATTGGAAGAAGCGAACGAAGAGAGAGGGAAGAAAGATAGAGAAGAAGAAGAAACAGAGAGTGTGGCTGTTGGTGATAAGGGCGGCATTGCAAAATTTTTGGAGTGGATGAGTTTTGCAGAAATGGAGACAAATTTTGAAGTTTTAATGTTGTTGATCTGTTCAAATTAGTCCTTCTAAAATTAATGTTTCAATTCCATCCTTCCATTATATGGATTGATTCAAATTAATCCTTTTATTATTAAATAAAGGCTTAATGGTATTTTAAGGCCCAAAACTTTTAAAAAAATTAATTAAACCCTTAAATTTTTTCATCATTAACTAATAAATTTAATTAATTAAATCCTTTAATCGATTTTGACTATTATTTTTTTACGATTTTTTAAGACATTATTATCACCTGAGTCACTGTAATTCTGTCATGTGATCATCAATCGAGTCTCACCTCTGCTCTGCTTCTTTGCCATCACCGCTTCGTGGCATAGACGTTGCCATCGTCTATACTATGACTCTTGTCTCAGATGTTGTTCCTTTCGCTTTCTCCGTCAGCGAAGATGGTTCACTTTGGATTGCTCACGGTAGCCAAATTTCAATATACGATTTTTACTTGTCGTACACTGTCGCTGTTTATACGCATCTCGATAATACTATCTCGATTTGTCGGGTATGACCTGGGTACGAATCCTGAAAAGTAGCAGCCAAGAACCAGCAGTAGCCATGGCGCCTTGCCAATCTATTCTCTTTCTATTCATCATCACTCTTTGTGTAACGCTAACAACACCAACCAATTCATTGTCAACAATTTTCCCGCGAGCTGTTGCGTACCAGTCTCTGATCAAACAAGCCAAGTCTCTGCTATAAAATGGTTCTACCAAATGTACCTAATCAACGCTTAATACTGGCATAAAGGCGCTCCAATCTTTGTCTAAACTGAAAATGAAGGGGATATCGAGTGGTTTGCTGCTAACATTGGGTTCATGCTTGACATTGCTCCCAAGTTCAAGGCTCTTATTGCTTCATTGAAGTAATGTTTGCTTAATCACTTCCTCGGGATTCTTTTATCTGAGTTGAACAAAAAATTGACTCTTGAGAAATAGCACACTGTCAGAACACGGAAAATACATTGCTCCATTCTAATTTTGTGGGTGTTTTTTAATACCGCAAGCAAATTCTGAAACTCAATCTTTTACAAAACATGTTTTTTTTACCCAAAATTAATGGGTTTGTTTCCATTGGGAAATTTTCAACATAGATTTATGGGGAATCAATGCCATTTGGGAAAGACTCGTACAAGTCAACAAAGACCTTGGGTACTTAAATTCACAAGTCTTGGCTGATTTCGCTGTTCTGATTTGAAGCATGAAGTTGAATCTGTCGTCTGAAACATCCCGGTGGTGGTCTTTGGTGGGTCTTATGGAGGAAGTAAGTTAAAAAAGAAACCCATATAACCAGACAAAAACGAGAAAGATTTTAGGCTCGCCATCGATGAAGATGGGGTTAGAGCCATGAAGGAAAGGATAGTCGGAGAGGGCGGCGAGGAGGGAATCAAGGGTTGTTTTAGGGATAATGTTTTATTAAATGAAATTTTATTATATTTTATTTTATTTTTAATTAATTTTGAAATTTATTTTAAAACTAAAAATAAAAAATATGACGTATTGCGATATAATTAATTAATATAATTTTTTAAATACCGTCAGGTATTTAAAGCATTTTGATAATATCGCAAACTTTAAAAGATATATAATAATTTAAAAAAATACGTTAGAAGCTAAATTGCAAAAATAACCACTCACGTCACGTTCACATCCTCTCCCTTCTTTCATCTCCAACCACCTCATCAACATGTACTTCAAACTCGACCTTTTCAACGCCGCCCACCTCGTCCTCTTATAAACCCCAACGTCATCTTGTTTCGTCGTCACTTGGACCGTGATACGTGCCAAACCAATAGAATAAACTGTCGTTTGTAATGACTCTTTTAATGGCCAAATAGGTTTATAATGACTATTTAGTACTCCTTTAAGCAGTAGGGGTTTAGATAGAGCCTTTAAACAAGGGTTTAGTACTTGTGATCGGGACCAACTTTTTTTTTATCAAAAAAACAGGTCGAAATTTATTAAAAAAACCAACCACGCCAAAAAAGTTTAACAAGAGCAAGCAAAAACTCGTGAATAAACCACGAAGGGCGAATAAAAGAGCAAACCCCGCAACGGGGAGCAAGCAAAACGCAGGAAACAAAACCCGAAAAATCAAAAACAAAGGCCCAAAATAAAGAGCAATAAAGGACCAAAACAAAGTACTGAACTGAAAATCTCAAACTAAGCCCATGTGAGAACTCCGTCTAGACACAAGTTCCTTTACCTATCGACGGCATGGTTTTGTCATCATAGACGATGTAGGAGAAATCCCAAGCTTGTAAAGGTCGATAGCAGCCCCCAAAAAAAAAAACCATAACCAGGTTCTTCAGTGGAAAACAACTTTGAACGCTAAGAGCAGTGATCGGAACCAACTTGACCCCAAGAAATCATGTTTTTCAAAATTGTCAATACTTATTTTTCTAGACTCAAAATTTTGTAGTATCTATTTTTTAAAAGATACACGTACAGTATATATTATGTTGTTCGAAATCAAATCAACCAAGAGAAACAACGTTAATTTTTATTTTTGGATCACTCACCATATATAAGGAAATATAAAGTTTGAAATTTTAAATAAATAATTTATTTTTTTAGAACAATATGATTTAATAAAACCACACAAAAGAATATTCTCGTGTGACTCATTAAAAATCTCATAACCTAAAATGGAAAAAAATAGTACAACGCGATAATATATAAAAACAGTGTAGCACATGAAACCACCACATAGCACACAGGATGTCACGCATAAACATCACTCCATCACATGAGCCAATTTGTACGATCCACCCCGTCTTTAGCCATAACATCTGCCACATTATTTGTTTCTCGTAGCATAGTATGAAAATATACGTAAGGTGATAGTCGACACGCTTTTATTAACGCGACAAAAAATACCCCACAATCTTTAGGGATAGCAAGACTGATTCAACACCCAAACAACGACAACAGTAAAATCAGATTCAAATGATCTTTTAACTTTTATGATATAATTATTTCTAAGATTGCTATTAATTATGAAGTTAATCAATTAAAATGTGTTGTCTAATTTAATTGATTTAATTATTTTTGTAAATATTATATAGAGTTGAAAGTTGGAGCAAATGATAAAGATTGATGAACCAATGGAACGTGAACGCACGCCAAGTGGGCTATAGATTTGGAAAATACACGATCAAAACGTGAAACCTAGATAAAAGCTAGTTAGGTAACTCGAAGTCAAACCAACCCCAACCTAATTAAAAGGGTAAACTACACGAGTAATCACCTAACTATTACTTTTTTTTCCTATTTTGGTCACTCAACTAATTTTTTCATCAAAACAGTACTAACGTTTAGTTCCGTTATTATTTTGGTCACTGGCCATTTAAAAATTAACGAAGATGGTGATGTGTCATGAGATAATAACACGTTTAGTCTTAAAACTTATACATTCTATTAATTAGGTCCTAATTCAAAATAACTCGACAAACATACGGTCAAACCCCAAATTTCCTATTTCTTTCTTCTCCATTTGCAACAACATTGTCCGATGATGGCCGACTTTAAAATTTTGATAAATCGTTTACCTTTGATGCAATTATTTTTAGTGATATTTTGCGCTTTTGGTTCAAATCTATAATCAATTCCTTTTTAAAAAAAAGTATTCGACTTTTACCCTTTAACGTTATCATATTACCATAAAAAAACAAATTGTTGAACATGTTGATACTTGGTTGCTTTGATAAGAAAACTAATCTCAAAATGTCCGGTTGGTGTTTGATAAAATGTTTGTTCGGGAATATTGTTGCCTAGAGCATTATGATAATTGCATAAGATTTCTACTACTACTTTAAAAGGTTCCCTGTAAATGATATATTTTTAATGCAAAATTAGAGGAAGGGATAATGCTTAGGTTGTAATTTAGATAATGATTTTGAGTAATCAAATATTGAATACAAATTTTGTTTATGGTGAAAGATATGATTTTACTCTATTTTTTCAAGTAAATTTGTGTTTTTCTGTTCATTCAATTTCAATTTATTATGAATATGATATGGTATTTTGTTAAGCACTTTTCTTGTTATGCTCAGCAACTTTTTTTTAATCAAAATTGTTTAATTAATGTAGTTGTATACAGGGCATTAGATGCATTGGAGCTTCTTGAGGTGAAGAGGGCTAATATTGAGGCGGATATGTTTATTCTTTTTGCTTGTTATCGTGCGAAGAATCTAAATTATGAATAACTGTGAATGGTGTTAAGCTAGATCAATTTTGGATTTGTTTCATTTTGTTGCCCCCAAGTTGATGACACGGGGAGGCGCTCATTTTTCACATGGAAAAGAAGAAAAGAATGAGAAGGGGAAGAAGAAAGAAAATGGAAAATTTGGGGTTTGACTCGCATATTTATTAAGTTATTTTGAATTAGGACCTAACTAATAGAATATATGAGCTTTAGGACTAAAGTGTTATTATCCCACGACACGTTACCATCCTCGTTAATTTTTTAACAGCCGGTGCCCAAAATGTTAACGAAATGAAACGCTAGTGACAGTTTTGATAAACAAAATTAGTTAAGTGACCAAAACAAGAAAAAGGCGATATTTGGATGACCACCCGTGTAGTTTACCCTATTTAAAAACACTTATGCTGGAGTCGGATTTCTTGACTGCTTTCTGCATTACCGGCATGACACGTAACACCAACATGAAGTAGTTTAAAGTTTACAATCGCCATACAAATTTGGAACAAATTATTGAAGTTTTTAAAAGAAATAAAATAAAACTGCATACCCTTCTTACTCAAACGAATAAAAAATAACAAAGAATAGAGGGCGATCTTAATTTATTCTAATTTGCAGCAAAACTACTGGACTTGCTGATTTTATTGTTGCCATTGTTGTTGCTGTTACTGGTGGTTGTGGTGGTGGTGACATTGCCATTGCTGTTGATGGTGGACGTGAGGTTTGCACCGTTATTATTAGCGACGTTGCTGGTGTGAGAGCTCCCGATAATAGAAGTGATCGCGGCGGCCAATGCGGAGGTGAAGTTAGGGTCCGCCGCAATGGCAGCTGTGGCTGCGTTTACGGTGTCGGCAAGTGAATTTTGCTGGCCTTGTTGCAGTTGGTGATTCATCTGGGGTTGTTCGATATCGTGAGACATTTGCAAACCAGAGAATTTGGATTGGTTGTGAAGTGCCTGGCCGAAAATCTGGGGCAGCAATGGCAACGGCGAGGCGAGGGAATTGCAATGAGACGGTTGGTTCGGGGATGGGACCTGGAATTGGCCTTCGGGTCTGGGGAACTGTAAAGGGTTCGGGGTCCGGGTTAGGTCCAATGTGACGGTGGGGAATGGGGCCGAAGCTGATATAGTGGCCATGCTGGAAGAGCAAGGGAGGAGAGTTCTGGTTAGGAAATTCGAGTTCATTAACCCATCGGCACTGGACATTGAACCGGATAACAGCATTCGTGCAGCCGAGGATGTCGTCGACGCCATTGCCATTGCTGCCGGAGGCAAAGGGTGGTTGTGGTTGCCCTCGTATGTTGTTATCAGAATTGTTCGATCTTCCGCAAATCTTTGAACCTGTAACAGTTAACATTCAACATTAAGTTAATAGCGAGATAATTTATTTGTTTATTTATATAACCACCTAATTCACTCCTAAGTATTATATTTATGATTTATAAACAATAAAATTAATTTAATTAAGTCTAAATTCAGTTTTTTACTAAAAAAATTAAATAACATAGAGATTTATTAATTAACCTAGTGACTAAAGATGTTCATATTGTCTCATCTTGTATGAATTCGAATCTTGATATAGAAATGTAATACATCTTATTTAATAAAAAAGATGAAATAACATAAGATTCAGAAAAAGGGTTATAAATGTTTGATAGTAGGGCATTTTTGTATGTCATCTTTTATGAATGTTTATGAGAAAATTTAAATTATAAATTAATTTAGTTGTTAACGATCTTTAGAGTAAGTTGTTAAAAGTTCTCAATTGATACCTTCCCTCTCCTCAAGGTTGTGAATTCTAGACCCATTATAAACAAAATTTCTCATTCCCCTTCCCCTCTCCTTAGATAGAAATTATTAAAAAATAAATTAATTCAGTTGATTTTTTTCATTCATTATTAATAGGGGAGTAAAATTCGATTAACAACATAATTTAGTTTATATTTTTTGTTTAGTTCAGTTTTGGTTGACTTAAAAGAATTCGGTTTTTTAGTAAATTTGATTATGATTTATGAATATGCATTTATATTAATTAAGTTGGTTGGTTGATTTATGTAGTCGACAATTGAACTAGTCAAACTAACGTACCGACCAATGTATTATATCTAATAAAAATATAGAACGAATGTCGTGCACCATTAATTATTTTAATATTTTTTTAAAACAAGAGAACCTAAACATGTGATTCATCCTATGTCTAATATATAATTAACAAAAGGTTTAATATCAAAATAAGTGTTTAAATTATCATATTTTTTTCGTAAATGCCTAACATTTTCTTTTTGCTCTTTTTAAGTGCTCAAACTATCATCTTTTGGTTAAAATAGGTGCTTCAGTTGACCTTAGAAAAGGTATAAAAAAATTAGACACCTAAAAGAAAAAAACGAAATAATTTGATCACTTATTTTGATATTAAGCCTCAACAAAAAAATTCAAAAATCAATTTAGTTTGATTTTCCTTTAAATCAATTTTAGCTAGGGTTAGTTAAATTGCAATTACAATGGACTTTTCATGTTGGGTAGTTTATGCAAAACCCTTAGTAATCCCCAACTAAAATTGATTTGACATTTTCCAATGTAATGAGAAGTAACCTGTTTTCTAACCGGGCAACCAGCAGCCATGGTACATCGATAATATGCTCGAGGACATGGATTTCCTTTCGCCATTTTCTGTCCATACTTTCTCCATTGGCATCCATCCGTAATCTTTAAGAACAAAAAGAAACATACAATCCAATCAATTCAAGTCACGAAAATAAGATCACGAATTAAAATATTCATATAACTCGATTCGAATTAATCAGTCACGTCTACCATAGGTGCCTCGGATCTTGCTCTAACGGAAACTCGTGCCCTCCTCATTGTAACCTCGGTTTGATCGACAGTTTTCGAAGAATTAAACCTCGGAACCTTGTTACCGTCTGGACTATATTCCCGACCTTCTTCCCTACTCCCGCACTTCCTCGATCTGAAATCCTTCGAGTCTACCTCCGCCGCGTTAGGCGACCCGGACCGATCCTGACTCCTTCCGTCTGTCGACGACAGCGACGGTTCTTCCGTTTCAACTTCCGCTGTCGCTGTCGCTGCCGCTGCAACTGCAGCTAGACCAAGATCCATAAACTGTCTCGGGACCGTTAGTTCTAAATTAGATTTCTTTTGTTCTTCGGTTTTTTCGCCTTTTCCATCTTGCTGCTGCTGCATAAGGGTGACCAAATGTTTTTGAACCGTGCTGTAGTTGGTCGTTACCTGGCTCAACATCTCCCTTAACCTTTGATTCTCAGTGTTCATTCGCTCGAGCTCAACTCGTAAAACTGCTAGCTGAAAAAAGAAATCAGCGGCACGTAAAAAGAACTTATAAAACATGATTTTAAATCAATCAGAATCACGATTTCTCGAGATTCTAATTTCTAATCAAATAAAATACCTCATTTTCAGCTCTTTTATCTTCCATGTTTGAAGAAATCCCATCATCCACTGTGGATTGATCGCTACTTGTGTTCGTAGTTAACAAATTCAGACCAGTCTGAAAATCAACAACATATATTTATATATGCATGTATGAATTATAATTCATCAATTCACAGCCGAGATTAAAGAATAAAGAAGGAAAAGAAACTGTGGGCACGTGACTAACGTTAACGTTAAGCTCGAGGGCAGTTCGATCGATGGGGTCATTGATGTCGGCATTGGCATGATCGGAACCTTCGACTTCGGCGGCGAGTTTAAAATTCTTCTCGGCAAAGAAATCCATTTCGCCGATGACCCTCTGCGGGTGATCATCGTGATAACAGTTGAGATTAACGGGGAACTGTGGTGGAGGCGACATGTTTGCCGTGGAAGCATCATCCATGGCGGACACAGATACTTTTGGGCAGTAGTTGGGATTGTTGTTGGTGATGATGGTTGGTTTAGTGTCTTCTTGTTCGGGGAAAGAATTAAGGACAGTTGGGATGTGAAGGGAGAAGGAAATATTGGGATCTGAATCAATGGAGAGTCCACTGAGTTTGGCCATAAATCAAGAGAGAAAGAGGAAGAGAAGAGAGAAGTCTCTGAAAGGGGCAACGGACCAGGCAATAAAATGGGAGTTGAGACTTTAGAACAAGACCAAACTGTAGTAAATATATTAATTGTGTTTGTTTTTGTTTTGGTTTTTTTGACAAACTTAATTTTAATTCTAATCTTAATTCTATTTAGGGTGGTCATATGTTATGTTGGGTCGGGTTCTTGGCCGATCCGCACCGATTCAAAAATTTAACACATTCAATTCAACTTGACCCGACATTTTATGATGTTCCACCTGATCCGAACCCGACTCGACATAAATAAAAAATTATTAATTTTTATTATTATTCGATAAAATAAGCAGCTAATTGAAAAAATTTTAAAAAAAGACCCTCCATCCACTTTCCCTTTTTCGTGTGCCCAAAAGCCCGCCCTCCTGGTTTATGAGCCCCTTTTTGATTCTCTCACCCAATCTCATGAGAAGCAAGCCCAGCGGGACCTGCCTTAACCTGTCCCCGGGCAGTCAGCCCCCACTTGAATCGGCTAACAACCGAACCCTTTCGACCTTCTTCAACTCGAACTTGACCCGACCACATCCTAAAAAATCAGAATTGAGCCTGAAATTTTCTTTAAAAAAGGTTGAATAGTCATTCATAATCCTACCTAGAGGAGAAGAGAATGAGACCCTAGAAGGAATGGATGTTTCTAGTGGGTTTAGAACGTATAACCTAAATGAATATAAAGGAACAAAAATAAGTGGTTTGGCCAATCAACCAATTGTGTTTGCTCTAATTTTTGTTTTTATAATCATTTGTGTTTCACCGTTTAGTTTGGATCAATTATTAAAAAAAAATATTATAAAGACGACTCTTCTAATTTAGTTTTCTTAATTCTTAACATCAAGATTTAAACATTTAATCTTGTTTAAGGAGTCTAGTGTCTCATCCTGCTAGATTAACGTTAAAAATTTATACTTCAATATTAAAATTTTAGATTTTGGGTTAAGGGCTTAAGTTTATAGTTTAGAATTACGTTTTAGAGTGTAGGGTATAATTTTTAGGCTTTAGGATTTATGATTTAGGGTTAAGGCTTATGGTTTAATTTTTTTAATGTCGGGGCATAAATATGGACTCCAAAAAGGGACAATTTTTTTTTTTGATAATATGCATTTTTGTCTTGTGGTCCATGTTCGGGGTGCGAGACTGCTCCTCCTAACAATATCGTCTTTAAGGTTTAAACCCGTATCCTCTCTTTAAAAGTGCAATGTGTCTTACCAATACAATCAACAGATAAAAATTTAGGTTTTAATGAAACAGTACATTACATTCCTAAATTAAAATTTTAGCTTTAAAATTTAGAGATAAAATTGTTGAAAGAACAATCTTAAACTCGAACATATATCATAAAACATGAATGATAAACCATATATTACAGAGTTTCAATGCACATATTATTCAATAGTTTTTATTATTTCAATGACATGGAAGAATACAACTCTAAGTTTGGTATTGGCACAATTTAGCATTTAAACTCTTTATTTATTCTAAATAATAATTTGTTTTATTAAAATTTAATCAACCGATATTATAATTAATCGGGGTAAAAGAGGCATGTGGCAATGATGTGGAGGCACAAAGGAAAGGAAAGGAAAGGAAAGGAAAGGAAATGTTTGAATTTTGATGAAGTATTTTTTTTTCCTTTTGTGTGTAAAAAAGTGAATAGAATTAAAACACATAGGAGATTGACGCGTTCAAAAAAATCACCGCACTGATCGGCCCGGCAGTGGAAATTAAAACAAAAGAGGAAAAGAATCTGAGTCAACAGAGTTTGATGAAGAAATGGGCCCACTCGATTTTCTTTGACTTAAGTACTATTCCAAGTAGGATTGGTTTGAACACCCGAAGCTAGAAAAATTATATTAAGGGGCTTGCTTACTACATTAGCCATTATTTCATTTAATAAAAATTATTTATTTTACCATTATTTTCTATTTTATTAATACAATAATTTAGTAACTTTTAAAAAATAATTTTTTTAATGACATAAAAAAATATTAGTGAAGATTTATTAATTAGAAAAATGATAAAAAATAATAATAAAGTATATGATTTTTATTAAATGAGACAATAACTGATGTAATAAACCAAACATATAATATAATTTTTACCCATCGGGCTTTTCTCACGTCGCATGGGCTGAACTGAAATCCCTTGCATCCTTCTTCACCACTACTTATTTTTTTCTTCGTTGAAAATTTGGTAAATTATGACTAAAAAAATCAGCATTTTTCTTCATGTCTGAATTATGGTAATGATTTTAAAATTATATCAGATATTAAGTAGAAATGTAATAATAAGTATTTTAAAATGAAATTACATAAATAAAATTTATTGAACAAGTTGTGATTAATCGTCGAATTAAGACTTATACTTTTAGATTCTTACATACCTATTCACTTTCTGAGAATGGAAAATAATTTTTAAAAAAATCCATATGAACAATGTCGGATTTAGATAGATACAATATGAGTGATAGCACAAGGTCTCAAAAAAGATGTTTCAAAATAAATTAAATTAGATGTTTATATAGAAAATAAAAATAGTTATAAATTAACAATAAAGCACCTAGCGGCAAGTGAAACATAACGAGAAATTATATCATAGGCTTGGCTTAACTCGGCTCACGTCACGTCACGTCATTTATACTCTTCATCAATAAAAATCATCCATTTTCATTAATTGTTTCCATGTTATATTTTTACCAAGTAAATCTTCACTTGGTAAAAATTCTTTTTTGATTTAATTTTCAGTAAATATGATTGAAGATTCACTTCGTAAAAATATGACATGAAAAAAGTAATGAAATTGATGATTTTTATTGGTTTGGACCAAGGATGACGTGGCAAGCCGGACCCATAATATAATTTCTCGAAACATAATATTATGGGTGAATCCAATGTAAGACATGCTACGGTGTGGCTACTATGCGGCACCAACCGAAAATGTTACAACATATGGAACAATAACTGAAAATGTTACACTTTTTTATAACATTTTAGGTTGGTGGTTAAGTATCGAAACATAACTCTGACTATCAATCCTTATTGTTTCTGATAAGATTTTAGATTTAAGTAAATATCGAAACTTGTCTCTAAGTAATGATACTGTCGCGCGACACCAACTTAAAATGATATCAAAAAGTGTAAAATTTTCAGTCTCGTGTTCCATGTTTTCTAACATTTTCGGTTGGTGTCGCACTGTAACTGTACTACAACTATGTTGCATCGTAGACCTACCCTAATATTATTGTAATTAATAGGTTTGACCATTTGAATGATGTTAGACTCTTTTATTCAAAAGTCATCTTACCATGTTAATAATAGGAATATTTCTTAAGTTAATTATTATATTTTAATTAATTGTACAATATGTCAAGATCCCTTAATTTTTTTAACCGTTCCTGAATATGAAATTACATTCTTAAAATTGTCCTAAGGGGATAAAATCAAGGGTAAACTACATAAATGGTTTCCCGACTATGACTTAATTATTTTTTGAGTTCATTGACTATTAAAAGTAATTAGTCCTCTGACTTAAAAAAAAAGTAACAATTTAGTCCAATGTCATTAAAAATTTAACAACTGATGACGCGGTGGTTAACAAAAAGTGACATAATAACACATTTAATTATCAAATTTTACACTTTATTTTAACTTGGTCCTAATTCTAAAAAAAATAACCCTTAATATTTCAAAATTCTATCAATTTAGTCTCTTTTCTTCTCCCCACATAATCCTAGACAAAAATCACGAAAATCCACAATACATTTCTCGTCTAACAGATTCAAACTATTAAGAATACATTGTTTCTCTCTCTATTTCTCCAAAGTTCTATAGCCATCTAGAAAGCCAACAAATCATATAATATATATATATATATATATATTGTACACCGACATAGTGGATTAAGTTTCCACCGACTTAAAAGCCTATAAATAGGCAAGAGTGAAATTGTGAGAGTGAGGTGTGTGTGTTCTGGAGTGAAACAAGTGTGTGTAAGTGAGATTGAGAGCTGGTGCACGGGTGTAAGTTGGGAAAGTGAGATTGAGCGCAAGTGAGAAGTATAAGTTGAGAGTTAGGTAAGTGGTTGTAATATTTGTGGTATATTAATAAAAGTGTTATTTCCTTGTAATTAGAAGTTTCCCGGTTAACCCTTAGTTTATGTATTTCTTAGTGCACTTAATTAGTTTTTATATGGTCCATTATGCTGCCTAAGTTACATAGTCGGCTCTGCCGCCTGAATAGTGTATGGTCGGTTCTACCGCCTAATTGGTATATGATCGGCACTGCCGCCTAAGTTATTGTGCACTAAGAAATTAGAAGATATAAAGGCTAACCGACTCAGGGAGTTGGTGTGGTATTAGTGGTCAGTCTTAGGTCCTCTATAGTGAGTGTGTTGGGTCCGTCGAGTTTCCAACAATTGGTATCAGAGCATGCGGTATGGGACCGTTACTAGTGGAGAAAGTTCTGATAAGCGTTAGACGCTTGCATTGGTCAGTGCATCAATTCGTTAAGGGAAGACTCTGTCAAAACACAGTCAAGGACTGTAAAGTTTCAGTAAGCGTTGAAAGCTTACATTAGTTGGTGTTGCATTAAGGTGCTAAACAGTCAGGGACAATAAAGCTATTGTGGTTTGGAACCAAGCTTAGTGGACGATAGGCGTCAGTCAGCATGGCAGACTTTGGAAGCATAAGCAATGGGATTAGGAAGCTCAATAACCACAACTACGGTTATTGGGAGACATACATAGAGTCCTACCTACTAGGTCAGGATTTGTGAGAAATAGTCGCAAGCACCGACACAACTCCTCCACCGAGGGAGAATGCTGAAGCCTTGAGAAAATGGAAGATCAAGGCTGGAAGTGCTTTATATATATTGAAGACCACAATCGAGGAGGACCTATTGGAGCATATTCGAGATGACAAGACACCAAAGGCAGCCTGGGAAACTTTGGCGAAGTTATTTTCAAAGAAGAATGAAGCATGCCTCCAACTCATGAAAAATGAGCTTGCAGACATCTCACAAGGAAACCTATCTATTGCTCAGTATTTCACGAATGTAAAATCTATCTGCCGTGAGACATCTCAACTTGCACCAGAGGAGAAGGTTAGCGATGCAAGGATAAAAAGAATTATCATCCATGGCCTAAGACCTAAGTACAATGGGTTTATCGTCACTGTAAGATGTTGGCCTACTCAACCATCCTTAGTGGAGTTTGAGAACCTGTTGGCTAACTAGGAGGAATTAGCCAAACAAATTAGCGGTGTAACCATAAAAGACGAAGATGAGGCATTTTTCACTAACAAGAAGAAAAGTACGTCACGAAGACAAGGAGTGACGAAAGAAAAGAGGACACAAGGAGACAAGTTCTATCCAAGATATAGAAGTAACATTTCAGGGGGAGCTCAACGTGAAAAAGAAGGCTATCACCAACAGTACGGGGAGAACGATAGAAGGCAAAATGGTGAATGCTTCAATTGTGGAAGAAACGGTCACTTTGCTCGAGATTGTAGATTACCCATGAAGGAGAGTCGTGAATGCTTCAATTGTGGCAAGAAGGGCTATTTTGCTCAAGATTTGATATTGCCCAAGAGATAGACTTTCTAAGGAAACATGGCCAACACAAAAGAGAAGGAGAATGAGGTCATGTTGGATGCTTCCATCAGTGGGGAAGAATGGGTTGTAGAAGATAGATTTTTTGTTGAAGAATATTTGATAGAAGACATAGAGGAATCATCTCTTGTAGCAGCCACATACTCAAAGATGAACTACAATGATGAAGAAGAGTTCGAAGAAGACATGGAGGCACCAACTCTCGTTGCAACTATAAATCCAAATATAAACTACAAGGATGAAGAGTTGGAAGAATACATGGGAAACCAGCTCTTGCAACAACTATGGAGTCAAAAATTGATTACGAGAATGATTGAATCATCGACTCTGGGTACTCCAATGATGAGAGATGTTGTGATCCAACCAATTGCAAGTGCTACACTTCAAGTAATTTGGTGGTTGGTGAAGCTTCTTCTTAGAGGTCACCTAAAAGCACTTTCAAAAGATAAAGAACAAGCATTATATCCAAGTGAAGAAAGAGAAAGCTCACCATCGAAAATATAAAAGTCTATGGAAGACGGTTGTACATCAACCTACATTTGAGGAGCTTCGTCCAGGCCAAGTAGAAATCGACGAGCTTCGCAAAGAAATATTAGGAGCTCTAAACGAGGCAACTAGTAAGTGTTCACATCAATGTGAAACTTCCTCAAATATTCTTTCTAGTGAGATTCTTATCCTCAAAGAAGAGAACAAAGCTCTAAAGGAAAAACTTAAGGTGGTACATGGGGAATTGGAAAATATGAGGGAGAATATGATGTTTCTTAGGAAGACACTAGCTCATGATGGGGGAGCTACCTCATTCGTCCTAATTTCAACTTCTTCGAGAGAGAAGGTTTCTAAATCCAAGTCTTATAAAAGGGTTAGAAACACGAAATATGTAGATAACTTCTTGAATAACTTGGAACAATGCATCCAAGCTACAAGCGTCGTGGAAGATGCTAGGAAGATCAACCGTGCTAGAAAGATCGACCACGCCTTACTTTATTTGGAAGATACTGTGCTACTACGGTTGTGGTGTAAGCATGGCAAAATGAAGAAGAGAATTTGCACCATTGCTATTTTTGAATACCTCACCAAATTTAAAAGACGTGACAGCTCCAAGCAAAAGGGAAACAAAAGCCATGATGTGGGAAGAAACATATCACACAAAAAGCGAAGATTGAAGCTAGCTTACAAGGAAGAAGCCTTCAAGGGAAAGAGATACGGCAAATGAGAAAGAGAGCAAGTTACTCAAAAATAAGGAGATATGGGTATGCAATCTCTCTATATCCGCAATTCTATCAAGGCCAATGACAAGGTGTCTATGTCCGAAAAGAAAAGATTGTTGTTCGAGCAAGTGAATATTGGAGGACAACTAGTATGTGCCCTAGTCGACAATGGAGCAACAAACAATTTGGTCAATGAGATTCTTGAAAGAGAGATCAAGATGGTGCTAGCAAAGATATGAGAACAAGCTGCAGACGTATTCACGAGGAGTCTAAACAAACTAAAGTTTGAGAAGTTTAGCGAAGCACTCCTAATGAACTGCAAGTCATCTGAAGAGAGAAGCCGTTGAGAGGGAGTGTTAAGAATACACCGTCTTCTCTCTTTATTTCTCCAAAGTTCTAGAGCCATTTAGAAGCTAACAAATCATATAATATATATATATTGTACATCGACATAGTGGATTAAGTTTCCACCAACTTAAAAGCCTATAAATAGGCAAGAGTGAAATTGTGAGAGTGAGGTGTGTGTGTTGTAGAGTGAAACAAGTGTGTGTAAGTGAGATTGAGAGCTGGTGTACGGGTGTAAGTTGGGAAAGTGAGATTGAGTGCAAGTGAGAAGTGTAAGTTGAGAGTTAGGCAAGTGGTTGTAATATTTGTGGTATATTAATAAAAGTGTTATTTCCTTGTAATTAGAAGTTTCCCAGTTAAGCCTTAGTTTATGTATTTCTTAGTGCACTTAATTGGTTTTTATATGGCCGGCTCTGCCGCCTAAGTTACATGGTCGGCTCTGCCGTCTGAATAGTATATGGTCGATTTTATCGCCTAATTGGTATATGATCGGTACTGTCGCCTAAGTTATTGTGCACTAAGAAATTAGAAGATAGAAAGGCTAACCGACTCAAGGAGTTGGTGTGGTATTAGTGGTCAGTCTTAGGTCCTCTATAGTGGGTGTGTTGGGTCCATCGGGTTTCCAACACAAACTAATATTAAATCCAAATCCAAAACTCAAATTTAAATCCCTTAAACATAAATATCAACAAGAATCCATAATGAAAACACCCTACAGATTACTTTCGAAGTTATAACAATAAAAAAGAACCACAAAATTAAAAAAAACACAAAGAAACCAGTACGAATAAAACTCATTTTTCATGATTCAGTTACAAGCAGAAACAACCAAATGTAGAACAAATAAGCACAAACAAAACTAAAAATAATAATAATTCAACAAAGAAAACATTAAAACAAAGCAAACCCATAAATACTTACCGGTAAAAGCAAAGATTTACTGGGTTTTTCATTTTCTTCCAAAGTTTTTGACTTTACACCTTATCAAAATTTACAGAATAATATAAAATTTTAAAGTATTAAAAAATATAAACATTTAGAGTATTAACAAACAAAAATTAGACTTGAACCGAAGAGTTAAGGGTTTTTGTTTAGGATTTCAAGCCATTTAATTAATCAAAATTTGTTTTTTGTTTTAGATAGAAGTCCGATTTTGTTTAGGAATGTGTGGGAGAATAAAATGGACTAAATTGATAGAATTTTAAAATGTTAAGTGTTATTTTTTAGAACTAGGACCAAGTTAAAATAAAATGTATAAAGTGAGTAATCAATGTGTTTTTATGCCACTTTTTGTTAACTATCATGTCATCGGCCATTAAATTTTTAACAACATCATACTAACTTGTTATTTTTTTAAGTTGGGGGACCATTTTGTAACTTCTGGTAGTAAAGGGACTAAAAAAAGAATTGAGTCATAGTTAGGGGACCATTTATGTAGTTTACCCTAAAATCAATACTATATTGGAATGGAATTTTGATTTATTTTTTTTATTTTGACATGAATCACGTTATTTATATACAATGAATGAGGAGGGGATGGTCATTTTATTTTATTAATTACAATTTTGATCTATTAAATTTTTGTTTGGCAAGTCCAAAAATGAGGCTACATGCGAGTGTCACGGGCCGTGAACCAAGGTCCAAGTCATTAGCACCACAGGGTGCACACCAAGGTGTCCATGAGGTTTTGAGGCACACTTTGGGCTTGAAGAGACCACTAGACTGGCCCGATCCGTGGGAAGATCCAAGAAGGCTTATCCATCCACACCTCTGTGAACATAGGAGATTCTTTCCATAGATAGCTAAGGAATATTCTTGGCATTATGCCTTGTGGTTGGTAGAGTTGTATCTAAGCCATTGATGTAAATCAGTAGGGACCGTTGGATTAGAGGGGACTCAACTATAAATAGAGGTCTCCCCACCTCAGTTGTATTCATCCATTCTTTCATCTATTCTTGAGTAATAGAGAGGCATTCACTCTAAATTTTCTGAGTTGTTATTCTCTTGTTCTTCGCGTTCTTTCAGAGTTCTTCGTAGCCAATCTCATAGTTTGCTTCCACTAAGAACGATCTTGTGTTCTTCGGTGCCTTCGAAATTTGATCTTTCGGGTCGAGGATTCAGGCTTACTTAGTCGTTTGTCTTAAGGAATCGACTAAGGCCGCATGTCAGGCTGGTTCAGAAGTCTAGCCCCGTGACAGTTGGTATCAGAGCCCACGGTTCGTAGCCACGGTTGGTGAATCGAGTGCTCGTAGAAGGCATTGTTGGAGATGACGACAAGGAAAGGAGGAAACGCTGCAGCACAGAAGGGTGACGAGGCCCAGACTTTCGAATGAATGACCCAGAGGCATAGAGACTTTGTGGCATCGTGTGAGAAGATATGGGCCAAGTTCGAAACCACCAGGTTCCAGAGGAAAAGCCTCGTGATTGCCAAGGAGAGCCTCGAGGTGAAGGGCCAAGAGGGGGGAGTAGAAGGCATATCAGGCATGACGGACAAAGTGGAGGGACGGAGTGATGCGGTTAGAGCCGAGGTGCAGGCTTCGACAAAGATGGATGGGACTTCGCATGGCGAGGAAAAACCATCGAGGTGGAACAAGCCATGATGCTAGTCCGACAATGGGAAATGAAGCCACGAAGGTGCTTCTATTGTGACGGCGAGCATCGGTCAAAGGATTGTTCCAAGGAAGCCAACCTTTCAGCCATCAAGGTAAACGATGAGTCTGTGAAAAGGGAAGCTAGAGATGGCATGATTGTTTCGTCTACAACGGTCAAGCCGGAGGTGCAGCGAAAGTGTCTTCGTTGCAAGGGGCCACAAGTTGGCTCGATTGCCCCAACAGAGTCAAGTCGAGGGAGGAGAAAGTGCAATAGAAGTGTTTTCATTGCATGGAGCCACATCGTTGGCGTGATTGCCCACATAGAGTCAAGCAGTCCAAGGTACAGGACAAGCCTGAAGATAGCGAGGCTTTGAAGCTCGATTCGTTATGTGAAGAGCCACCGTTGGGCAAGGTGGAGGGTGCATTGAACTTCGTTTCGTAGAGAAAGAAGTGGCAATGCAAAATGGGGCGTCGGACTTCAAGGATGTAAAAGGGCCGATGCATTTTTGAGTGAGCGCGAGGGAGTTCATCCCGAAGAAGGTACATCTCGAACACAATCTTTGTGTTTTTGGTTTTGATTTGTCCGGTTTGTTGGGTGTAGGCAGCAGAAAACCTAACCCATCAAATGGTGAAAGTTCAAAGGCGGCATCCAAACCTTTGTTCGAGGGTCATGGTGATCCAAGTGGAGACAAATCCCAGCTGCTAAGAAAGAGTTCCTACGGCCGAGATGTGCGAAGTGGTTCAACGAGCGATGTTACATGGCGGCGGCAACCGAAGTGAGGAGTCCATATGGGTGGACAACCCAGTACGAGTCAGGTGCTCTTTATGGGAAGAGCGGTCCTTATGGGGGGACAACCAAGCCCGATTCGGAGTTGGGAGAAAGCTAAGGTGACAAGGAGGTCCCATGATTGTTGCCGACTTCATTCCGGAGCAGTGACGAGGGCGTCGCCAAGTTTGGTGGGGGAGAATGTCACGGGCCGTGAACCAAGGTCCGAGTCATTAGCACCACAGGGTGCACACCAAGGTGTCCATGAGGTTCTGAGGCACACTTTGGGCTTGAAGAGACCATCAGACTAGCCCGATCCGTGGGAAGATCCAAGAAGGCTTATCCATCCACACCTATGTGAACATAGGAGATTCTTTCCATAGATAGCTAAGGAATATTCTTGGCATTATGCCTTGTGGTTGGTAGAGTTGTATCTAGGCCGTTGATATAAATCAGTAGGGACCGTCGGATTAGAGGGGACTCAACTATAAATAAAGGTCTCCCCACCTCAGTTGTATTCATCAATTCTTTCATCTATTCTTGAGTAATAGAGAGCGCATTCACTCTAAATTCTCTGAGTTGTTCTTCTCTTGTTCTTCGCGTTCTTTCAGAGTTCTTCGTAGCCGATCTCATAGTTTGCTTCTGCTAAGAACGATCTTGCGTTCTTCGGTGCCTTCGGAATTCGATCTTTCGGGTTGAGGATTCAGGCTTACTTAGTCGTTTGTCTTAAGGACTCGACTAAGGCCGCACGTCGGGCTGGTTCAGAAGTCTAGCCCCATGACACGAGGTTAAGTAGGTTTGGTTTGTGTTGAATCGGATATTTGACAAGGTGGTTCTTAATTTTGATTACGTTGATTATAGTTTTAATAATAAAAATGACAATCCTCACTTAGAAATAATTATATGAATTAAAATATATTAATTAATATTTTTATATAAACTTATTCGGATTGGATCGAGCTTGGTCCAAATAGACTTTGGGCAAAAAAATTCAAAAATCTAGTCATTGTTTTTTATCATGAATTATTTGAGTTTTTATTTGAAAAATCACAATTAATCAAGTATTTCTAATTGTAGTTATCTTTGATCACGTCAACAATCATTAAGTTTGTTGATGCGACAATACATAAGTAGTTAAGATTTGTTTTTTTCTTAAAAAACCATTAAAATTAAAAAACATATAAAAACTTTAAAATTATACAATTTCACATAAAAAAATCAATACCACATCATCTAACTGTTTTTACGTTCTCGAATAAATAAAATATATTTTTTAGATTTTTTAAAAATTTTAAGAATTTGTTGGAATTTTATATTTTTAACAACTATTAAAATTATTTATATAATATTTTATTTCAGTGGTTTTAATTTTTTTGGTTAAGCTTTAATGTTTTTAAGAAAAGAATTAAGAAAATTTTACAGTGCTCGACGAGCATCACTAACGACGAGCACCGATGAGCACCATTAATTTAATTTATAAATATTAAAAATCTAAAGGACTCATCGTATAATTATAAATTATTTAAAAATTAAAAGGTAAATTAATTAAAATATATTATTTTATTTTAGATTTTCTTTTAAACATAGATCAAAATGTATATCTACTTCTAAATTATAAAACTCTAATAATTGTTCATTTGAAATTCAAGCCGCTGCCGTCGCCGTCTTTTGGCATTGTCATAATAATGCTTTTGTTTGGTCTTCACCTGTTGTTCTATAATTTCCCTTGTTTCATCACATATAAATGCTTGCTCTGTGCTTAATGGGAATATCGAACGGGCATGGCGGCCATGATCATTCCCTGGATTTTCTTCATTCAAATCTTAGCTATTTGTTTGATTCGGGCAACAACAATTACATCCCAACCATCGCCAAGTGTAATTTCGAGCCTTATGGCCGTGATTTTTCTGGCGGCGTTCCCATCGGACGGTTTTGCAACGGCTGATTTTCTTCGGATTTCATTTTCGACAGCAGCGACGGTGGCAACAGCAACGATAGCGACGGCTTGAATTTCAAATGAACAAACATTAGAGTTTTGTTCATTTGAAATTTAGGGGTAAATAGATATTTTGATTTATGTTTAAAAGAAAATTAAAATAAAATAATATATTTTAATTAATTTACCTTTTGATTTTTAAATAATTTATAATTATACTGTGAGTCTTTTAGATTTTTAATCTTTATAAATTGAATCAATGGTGTTCATAAGTACTCGTCGTTAGTGTTGCTCATTAGTGCTCGTCGAGCGCTGTAGACTCATCCAAAGAATTAACCAGTTAAATATTGTTACTTTAATAAACTTAACAATCATCGGCATAATCAATGACAAATCTAATTAGAGAGGTTTAATTGATCGTGATTTTTTATATGCTCAATTAATCAATGATTAAAAACGATAACTTGCTTAAATTCTAGATACGATTAAACGGGTCAAATATATATAGAGAATACTTTGATGCATAAGTTGTGTAAATTTTAGGGTTTAGAGATTTAGGTTGTGATTTAGGGTTTAAAGATTTAAGTTGTAAGATGTATAATTTAAAGTTTATGGTTAGAATTTAAAATTTGGGGTGAGTTTAAGGTTTATGTTTTAGAGTGTTAGAATTAAAGATTTAGATTTTAGATTTTATAGCTTAAATATAAAAGGTGGTGTCAATTTTATTTACATAATTTGTGTATCAAAATATAACTTAATATATATTTAATGAAAATATTGAATTCTAATTTTAGTGATCAAAGGTCTAATGCGGACTTGAACTCATATATGATTAAGCAAACAATATGAAATATCGTATTACGTTCAAACAATATTGAAATAATAATTTATGTTATAAATAAATTATGAAAAATAAAAACAAAAACAAAGTGGGTCAAAAAAATTCTCGATCTAAATCCGACCCAGTATAAATGGAATCTACCGGTCGAATGAATATTCTGACCTTTTACATAAACCTGGTTTGTAGGGTAAGAATATGAAAAAAGTAAAATAATATGAGATGAGTCTACTACGCTCTATGAGTACCGTTAAACACCACTAACAATGAACACCGTTGAGCACTTTTAAATTAATTTATAAAAATTAAAAATTTAAAAGACTTAACATGTAATTATAAATTATTTAAACATATAATTATATATTATTTAAAATAAAATATTAATTAAATTATTTTCTATATATATAATTTTTTAAATAGTTAGATCAAATACCGACCTTAGTCAATTTTAAAAATAAAATCTCTAAACCCTAAACCCAAAGCAATAAACCCTAAAATATAAACCCAAAACTACAAACCCTAAACCCTAAATTCAAATATTATATTTAAGTTTTAGGGTTTAGGGGGTTTGAGTTCTATGTTTAGGGTTTATAGTTTATGGTTTTGTGTTATGGTTTAGGGTTTTTGGGTTTAATAGTTGGTATTTGATCCAATTATTTGAAAAAATAAAAAAATTTATATATATAGAAAATAATTTAATTAATATTTTATTTTAAATAATTTATAGTTATATGTTTAAATAATTTATAATTGTATATTTAGTACATTAAGAAATTTAATTTTTATTAATTAATTTAATAATATTCAGCAATATTTATCGTTGGTAATACTTAATGAGCTCGTCAAGAGTTATAGAATTTTCCAATAATATATCATTCAAAATCAAGTTTAGGCAAGTAGGACCAAATGGCCAAAATCCAAAATGAAAAAGAGAGTGTAAACATGTAAAAAACGTGATTCAATTAACTGAGTCTATGGCGTCATTAAAGATTATTAATTACCATCAGAAGCCCTTTTATTTTTTAAATCTACTAATTTATTGAGTAGTCAAAAAATATAAATTTATTTTATATAAATTCAAATTTTAATATTTATTTTAATAATATAATATTTTGCTTAATAAAAAATTATTTATATTTTTCAAATCATCTCTTTACTTTTTATCATGACTCTACTCATCACTTTTCTATGTACCAGAAATTGTTATTGCCCTTCACTTTTGTCGTATGATGATATCTGCTAAAATTTATTATTTTTATTATTTTGAATAATTTTTATTTAAATGAAAAAAAGAAAATTTTATTCCTGTTAAATTTTGAACCCATAATTTAAAAGAGAATGTCAGTTAAAAGCTTTAAACACATCTCTAGAAATTGTTGACATAAATTATTATTATTTAAGCTTTATTTGAAATAATTTTGATATGAACATAACATTTAATATTTTATTTTTTATAGATACTTGAAAATATTTCTTTCTACATGTGAAACACACAAGATTATTGTGACTAATTAAATAATATTTTTAGTTTACAACCTATCATAAAATGATGACTTAAAAGAGCGTTTTAAGTCCTAAATTTTATAATTTTTCACAAATAAATAAATAGATTAAGGAATTGATTTCATCAATCAAAACTTGAACTTAATTTTTTTTCTCTGTAATATTCCTAGAGCCGCAACTCTGTTTTTTTTTTGTTTCTTTAGCCGATGGTCGGTAACCATTCTTAATATTAGTTGTCGATCATCAAATTTATTATTTATTATTTTTTATATTTTAAATAAGAATCTCTGTCTTTGTGTTATGTTTTTTATGGTTTCGTTTCATCTGTCTTTTGACATGATTTCAGCATACCTTAGTGGTCGTTTGTTGCTCGTACAAAGATATTCATGGCGTTAGTTTTTTATTATGATTATGTCGGCGGTTATAAAAAGATAGATCCTTACTCGATTGATGGTTATTTGCCGATGTAATTAGTCTTGGGTAGCGAAACAATCTACCTGATAATTTGACTCGCTCACCACTCCTTTTTCACCACGTAATGAGATCCATGAAGGCTTCTAAGTTTTTGACGGTATGCTAATCTCTATAGAAGTATTAACTTTTCTTTTCACTTTTGAATTTTTTGTATGAGATTTTGGTGGATTAATCCCTATTATTCCCTTCTAAATGTGTTGTATTTCTGATATCTTCTATGATTTTTTAATAAAATTCAGCTGCCATTGTAAAAAAAAATCCTAAATTTTATAAAAATCAATTAAGTATTTAAATAGTTTTTACACTCAAGTAAATTTTGTACTCGAGAAACCGAATCAATTAAATACTCAAACCAATAAATTGAATCTTAACATTTTAACCAAAAATTTAATTGATTTTCTCATAAAAATTCATAGACTTAAGACGCCTTTAAGCCTAAAATAAAATGCATGTACACATGTGAGTGGGCCGGAATGAAATATTTAATTTGGTGGATATTAAAATTGTATTTAATTTATTTTCATTAAAAATGTATTTAGTTAAAATTTAACATCATCATCATAATAATAATAATAACTTTCGCTTAATCTTATCCGATTTGCATTTATCAGTGTTATATATTGGTTTCTTAGTTGAATTTGTTTACATTTTATATTTTGATATAACTGATACATTATATAATATGTCATATTAATTTTGATTTATGGCATAGCTTCATTAAATTCAGTAGTTGAACATGCAATGGATTAGAGAGGGTTATGGCTCTTAAAATTTTAAAAAATTAGAATTTGACTTCTGTATTTTAATTTGCCCCCTTAAGATTTTAAAAATATTCTTATTAAGTTTCAAAATTTAAAATATTTTTAATTAAATATCCTCTCGTATTTTTTAAAAGTTCTTATTAAATCTCTCAAAATTATTAAACTTTCAGTTAAACCCTCAACATTTTTGAAAATTTTAGTTTAAACCTCCAATTTTATTTTAAAAATTTAAATTGACCCCCAAACTCTTACCCCAATTCCGCTTCCGATTAAAATAATTTTGATTTATTTAGCTAATACTTAGACACTGAGTACGGCATTTAAAAAATAAAATAAGAAAACAAGCAATACAAAATTTCCAAATACACAATACAAATTATTAAGGCATAATGTTAAAAAATACCCCTAACGTTTGACTGAACTGTCATTTTGGTCCCTATTCTTTTTTAAAATAATTTAGCCCTCAACGTTTCATTTTGGGTCAAAATGACCCCTCTACGGGTGCAAACTGTTAGTCAACCAACGGTAAATGGTTTGAAATGATATGACAAACCTACATGGCACTGCAAGCCGCAATAACAATGTCATGTAGGCAAATATGTTGACTTTATAGAATGACACATCAATCAAAAAATAATTTTATAAAACTATATAAAATATAAAATATTTTTTCTTCTGACGTGTTATTCTGGAAAGTCATTTCAAGTTGTTTATTGTTAGTTGACTAACGGTTTTCATCTGTATAGGGGCCATTTTGACCCAAAATAAAACATTGAGAGTTAAATTGCTTCAAAAAAGAATAAGGGACAAAGTGATAATTCAGTCAAACGTTAGGGGCAATTTTTAGCATTATGCCAATTATTAATGCATTAGAATTTTTATATATATATATATTTTCTAAAACCAATATAAAAATTTTAAATATGATTATTATATAATAAAAATACATAAATACGATACTAATAATGGTTGGGTGTAAGACATATTGCTCTATCGAGGAAAGTATCTATGTTCGAACCTCAAAAAGAATAAGAAACGAAAATTAGTTATCAACTATGAAACCATTGAGTTAGTACGTTACTTGTAGTATTCCAGACTTACAGTCCATGCAAATAATTCACTGGTCACGTATGAAACCACTGACTTAGTACATTATGTCACGAACCGCAAGCCCGCGACCGAGACAAGTGCAACAATGGCAATCCAAGACTATCTTTGGCACATTTTGGACCTACTAGATAACCCAGGAAAGCTGGTCATTTACCATGGTGAATTTGATAAGGCATTTTAATTATCACCTTTATTATTTGTAGATAATTCTCACATTATCTCTTGTTTAAAATTCAAACAAAGATGTAGATAAGATAGGCACTCATCTTGACCATTGGTGTAGTGTAATCTCAATCGTTGATTGTAGGAGTTCCAACTATAAAAAGGAGGCTCACCCCACTCATTTTACACACTTCACTTCAGATTGAATACAAATCAGCATTAACTCTAAGCTTTTCTCTCTTTACTTTTTATTGCCATCACTTTGTTCCTTTCACGAACGATTTGGCCAACAATAATCTAGTCTCGTGACAAGTGGTATCAGAGCAAGTTTTGCTGAGTATCTTTGCTAATTCGAGATGGCACTTGATGGAAGAGAACACTGCAGTGAAAAAGGGTGCATGGGCCATAACTGACAAATTCAAGAGGGGTTCGTCGAAGGACATGATCACATTGATCCAAGAAAGGGTTACCAACCTCGAGGAACCCATGAAGGAGGTCAAAGAGGTGTTTGAACTATTGGAGTCGGTAGACCTTGAGAAGCTATGTTCATTGGATCTCGAGAAGCTCAAGCCTATGGAGGGGATCCAAGAGGAGGTTCAATATGCTCTTAATAGGTTGGATGTGAAGATGGTCGAATATGATGACATCCTTCAAAATAATCGAATGAAAAACAAATAAGCAAGATAAAATCTGTATAACCCAAATGAAATCTAAAAGAACCCTAGAAACAAATTCGTGCAAAAACCCATATAGAATCGAAAAGAACCTTAGAATCGTTTCATCTCAGCACAAAGTTGAAAAACACTAAATGAAATCGAAAAAACACTTGTTTACCTAAAATTTCAGAACACAACCCTTAATTTGATTCAAGCAAAATATGAAGCCCACAGAAAAACCCAAATAAAATCCTTTGATTTTCTGAAGATAGCTTAATATAAAATGCCCGTTGCAAATATGAGGAATATCATACCATTTGAAATTCGCGTGAAAAATAGGGGGAATGGGTTTTATTTTTTAAAAAAGAAAATAAAAAAAAAGTTTAAAAAATATATTATTTAACTGTGCCACATGTCAGTTTCTGAGTGGGTTGCGGGTTCCACGTCACCTTCCTTGACGAAAGTGGGTGAACCCGTTAACGGCAGAAAATCCCATGTATGAAACCGAGAATTTTAAAACATTATGTATGCAACTGAAAATTCAATATACTTCATGTATGAATGGGGTAATTAACCCAAAAATTAAATCTATCTCTGCCTTTTACATTCAATTTAATCTTTAAATTAACACAATTTATCAATTTTGGCCGATAAAATTGGTTGTTGATCATTAATTTTGCAAATATAACAACTAATGAATGATGACTGTAATACCCTAATTTTACACAGGTATAGATATGTATATAAATAAATTTCTCTTAAAAATAAATAAATAGTAAGCCTATAAATAATAAGTACTATAATTCTTAAATCAGAAATAGTCCAAATGTCCATAAGTCAAATATTAGTCTATTTTATACTCAGCCCAATTTTAAGATCCTAAGCCCAAGATTACAATCCTTTACAGCTCATCACCAGCCAAACAAAACCAAAACACATATGCTATAATCTTTCCTGCTCATTTCTAATACCAAACAAACATAACTTGACCAAAAGCTCTTGTTTCCCCTCTCAAATTCGGTGACCCAATGGACACGTGGCACTCATTCATTGGTTAATTTTCTTTCACGGTGATTGTTCTTTCTCATGGTGTCATCTTTACATCACATTCCACTTACTATAAATAAGGGAGAGAGTTTGGTCAAACAATTAATACCCATAATTCTAATTATTAAACTAATAATAATAACAAATAATAATAAAATAAGTTGGAGATAGTGTTACCTCCTCGGAAGTCGAATCGTTGTGGAAGTTGAAGAGCCGCTGAGACAGTGAACGATCACCGGAGAAGGAGGCTCGATTGTCGTGTGAATCCATTGAAAGGTACATTTTCCTTCGATATATTTATTTTCTGTAAGAAAACTTAGAATTTAGATTTGAGTAAGAAAACCAAAAAATAGAAACAAAGTAAAATGAGATGTGGCAGGAAGAGTTTATCTAGTTGCCGAAGATGATTTTTAGTGATATCGAAGTTGAAGAGAGCCAAGTTTCGGGTAGATCTAGGCCTAGATTGGGGAAGTTGGGAGGTTTTGATGAACCAAGAATAGGTTTAGGGTTAAAGGGCTCAAAATTAAGAATTTTCGGGTATTTTAGGTTATCAGCATGGTGGCCGGTGGTCGGAACGGCAGCCGAAACAGTGACTGACATTCACGTGCGGTAGCCGGCGAATGGTCAAGGTCAACAAAATGGGGCGAGAAAGATATGAAGGCGGTGATAGGGGCTGAGTTTGGCCGACGTTTTGTGTGTTCATAAACACATTGAATATTCAAGTAAAAAGGGTATGTTTTGATCCGTGGGGTTAATTTCTGGGTTTTAAAAGTGTTTGTGGCTAGAGAAATTTGAGAGGATCGGTAAGTTAGAGAGAAAAAATTTGAAAAAAAAAGAAAAAGAGATGGCTGAAAGGGCCTTTATATAGGTCAAATTCTAGGGCTTGGGAGCCCGCGAATCCCCATCAGGCCCGCGCCATTTTTGTATTTCGGTCATCAGTATTAATAAAATTGAAAATTTGGTCTATTTCCTTTGTTTTAAGTTTTAATTCCTTTTAATTTAGTCATGTTTTTCACTTGTTTAATTTAATCTTAATGCTTAAATTATATGTATGGTGCATGTTTTAAACATATATTGTTGTATGTTAGATAACTTAATCACATCGTATTAATTAATTGTTAGAGCCTTTAGTTCTTTAAGTTCTCAAATTAAGAATTAATAATTAATTAGGTGAGATAATTATAGTAAATTAGTGGATATTAAACAGAAAGCTTTGGAGTTCAAATTTGAATAATGTCCCAATTCAATAGGGGCGTTATTGCAACATGGCTCTAAAATAGAATATTTATTATTCATTACAACATTATGATTAGATGGATAATTTTGTTAATTAATAAGAGCCATAATTTTTAAGGTTCTTTAAATTTAATAATATAATTAAGTGAGATAATTGTAGCAAATTAGTGAATGTTAAATGGAAAACTTAGAAGTTTAAATTTGGGTAGTGTCCCACCGCAATAAGGTGTTATTCCAACATGACTTTTAAGAAGAACATTTAATATTCACTATGACCTTATAATTTGATAAGTAATTTAGTTAATTAATTAGAGTCTTGATTAAGATTATAACTTTAAATAATTAGAATGACAAATTAATTAGTGAATATTATCTAAAATTTAGGGTTTTAGTATGAATGTATTCAAGCAATTGGTACTATATAAAAGCCTTTAAATTTAATAATATTCATAGTCTTAAGCAATTTAATTAATTATAGCCTTTTTATGTTAGAACTTAAAATAAACAAAACAATAATTGGACATGCATTAAAAACCTTTTATGTTGAGAATATATTTTTGAATACGAATAGGGGTGTCATAATGTATTTGGGCGCTTTTAATCTAGTATTCGTTTAAAATATATTTCTTTATAAAAGGATATCTCCATTTGAAATTTGAATCAAATTAATAATTATGAGTTAAATTAAATTCAAATTATTATTCTCAAAATGCCACGTAAAATTAAAAGGTACCGATAACGAGTGTTTGTGAGGGTCTTAATTTTTCTCCACACGTAATCGACTCCCAAACCCAATTTTTAAAGAATGAATCTCTGATTGTTTTTATGGTGTCCGGTCTACCAAAGTGACCGGTGGCGAATCCAAAATGTTTTCAAGATTAAATAAAGGAAAATCCAATTTAACATGAAAAACTTAATTTTTCAAGATAAAATAAATTAAAAGACAAAACCCTAATTTTTAAATAACAATCATCGAGCTATTTTCACACTAATTTAAAAAAATGATAACAACAATAACACTATAATTTTTTTTATACATGTAAGTATGTAACGGTTGTTTTCAATAACATAACACTATGTTGTATCAATATAGAACAAATAATTAATTTCAATAAAAAAGAGAAAAAATAAAGGATTTATATTCAACATGTTGGCGGTGGAAATTTTTAATCTCTACAAAGTGCCTTAATTTTAGAGTATAATGATTTAATTTAGGGTGTAAGGTTTAGGGTTTTAAGTATAAAGATTTAGAATTTCGGGGCAATGTTAGGGTTTAGAGGTTATGGTAATGGTGAGAATTTAGGTTTTAACCTATAAATCATAAATCTTAAATTATTATTGTAACTTATAATTTGGTTGTATCAAGTATCAACGAAAGCGCTCCGAGTTTAGGGTCGGGTGACCCGTCTTGTGAATATTTGACCCGAGAACCATCAGACGAATAGAAAAATTCAAAATTATATATATTAAAAAATAGCGGTTCCTTCTCTTGAAATTTGGCGCTTTATTTCAACATTTATCCAAAGATGCAAAGGGTAAAACACTAAATCGATCACCGCCGACTCGCCTCTGAAACGACGCCGCTGCAAAGTGAATTCTGAGAGGAGGGAAAATACATGGTATTCCTCCGCCAACAACAACCGTCACGGAAGAGATCTTCCTCTTCCTTTGCCCCTCCATTTCCTCCGCCCAAAGTCCCGAAATCTCAAAACGACGTCAGCACTGCCGTTGATGCTGTTGAGAAGATGGTTTCAATCTTAGCTGAGGGCGGTTGTACCTTGGTAAACCCCTTGGACCCTCCATCCCTTCCTGCCGATCCCTACAAGCTCCGCCGCCACCTCTCCCGCCTTTTTTCTTCTTCCACTGACGATCGCGCCTTTTTTCTCTCTGGTTTCTCTTCTTACATTCAGTCTCCCTCCAATCTTCGCTGGTATGTTCACACTTTTTCGAATTGCTAACTTTATTTTTTTTTTTTTTTTGATTTCCCTCTTTCCATGCATAATCTATGTTGTTTACTAGCTTTCTAACTTATTGTACTAGATTCTTTTTAAGTTTTTTATCTTTATTTTTTGGTGGATTTAGGATTAATAAGTTAACCTATCCATCTATATATGTTTTGTTGAAAATATAATGAGATTAAGTTGGAAGGTGTTTTAAGGTTTTGACATTGCTTATTCTATTGGTAATGTATTGATGAGCAAATGCTTCATATTATTTGTACAATTCAAATGTTTCAGGGTTCTCATTTCTTCTCATGGGAGTAGTTTTGGTTCCACTAGAAATGAAAGCTTAGTTCGAAATCTCTTGCTGGTTGCACCGATTCAATTAGACCTTCAAATTATGCTCCTGGAGAAACTTCCCGAATATTTTGACATAGTTTCTGGAGATTCCCAACCGTCATTGTCCCTCGAAGATGATGTTGCTAGGCTTATCATTAATCAGTTTCGGTGGCTTGATTTTGTTGTTGATCCTAGTTCCTTCACTGATAACTTATTGCAAGTGCTTTCCATTTGCCCTTTACGCTTGAAAAAAGAGATAATTGGATCATTGCCCGAGATCATTGGTGATCAAAATAACAAGACTGTGTTTGATTCCCTTGAACAAATGCTTCATGAGGACCCATCTGTAATTGTTCCTGTGCTCGACTCTTTTTCAAATCTTAATTTGGATGATCAGTTGCAAGAACAGGTTTATCATCTTCTCTTTAGCTTTTCTACTATGCGGTTTACCTTATTTTGTCCTTCAAAATTTTATTTTAATGTTATATTATATAAAGACATTTCTTGTAATGCAATGCAGTTATTTCAAGGTAGTTAGTGGTTGAGGGTCTTTGGTTCAAAATTACACCTGAAATAAAATACAGGATTGGAAGTGAGTATCATCGTTAGAATTCAGTTTTTTTATGAGTCACAAGAAGTTAGAAACTTGGTTTGTGTCTATTTGGTTGCCCAGAGTGAGGTAATTGCAGTTATGGTAGATTAGCACTGCTCCTGGATTTAGCAGTTAAACTGAATTGACGGTAATTTGCACAAAGGCTTTTTAGTTTGGTAGTTGAGGTTTCTAAGGAGGAGGGATAGAACCCATGTGATTTCACTTTGTGTTCTCCTGCACTCAGAGATATAAAAGGTGCTGAACTTCACAAGAATTCACTCAGATTGATAAAGAAACCTTATTGTGGCTTCTAAAGTTATAAGGCTAGGTCAGACTATACAGAGACCAACTTTGGGTTGCAAAAACAAAGCAGCAAACAGGTTGACCATACATAATATTACTACACCAATGCGAGGAAATTTCTAAACTAGAACTTGAACTGAATTTAAACTGAAAAACCGTTTAAAAACTTGAACCAACCACTAATAACATCAAAACTAGATCAGCAGAGGAGTCCCAAATTGTAATTTGATCACTATAATCGGCTTTACTATTTGTCCTTCCAGCATTTTCATCAATTGTGTATGTATTCCTGCTTGTTGATTTCAGCATATGTAATGTCATTAGCCCAACAAATATATATATATATATATATATATATATATATATATATATATATATATATATATATGTTATTACATATATGTTCTTGCTTGTTGTGTGTGTGTATATATATATTCTCTAACAAATATATAGATATTTTCATTTCAAGCGGTTTTTTTCTTCTTTTTTTTGACCGGAGAAACTTGACTTGAGCCCTCTTCTTTTCTTCATTCCAAGATATTTTTAGCAACCAATTAAAATTTTATGGTGCTATGTTTGTTTTGCATTGATATCTAATTTAATTCTATTTCTTCACATTGAAGGTCATAACTATAGCACTATCATGCATTAGAACAGTTGATGCGGAGCACATGCCATGTCTGCTCCGATTTTTACTACTCTCTGCCACACAACAAAATGTTCGAAGGATAATCTCACAGATACGTGAGCATTTAAAGTTTGTTAGGATGCCACATAATCGCACAATGCAAAAGAATAAACTTAAAGGCAAAGTGCTTGTTGACAACGCTGAGGCATCCATTCTAGATGCTTTGAGATCTAGCCTTCAATTTAAGAGCGTAAGTAATTTATCCACTTCCTTATTTGGCAATACATGTTTCTGTTTTTATCCTCTTTCATTTGAGGATATATATTTTAATCTAATACCCTTTTCTAAATCTACACATTATCGGTAGCTACTCTGTCAAGAGATTTTGAAGGAATTGAATGGCCTTGAAAAACCTCGAGATCACAAAGTTATCGACATATGGCTGCTTGTGCTATTGTATACAAATGGTGAGTCCATGCGGAAAAACATTGAAAAGGTGTTTAAGAAGAAAATTATTGAAGGTTGTATTCAAGAAGTTATGCTTGATCAATGCATTTGCGGGAACAAGGAACTGGCTCAGGTATATGTTGCTCTTCTTTGGCACAAAGATTGTTTCAGTTTTGCTGAATATATTCCATAAACTCATTTTGTTATTTCCTTGTTTTCTGTTAGGAATATTTCCTGGCCTTCCTTTCTTTAGCTGAGTATATATTGGCTTGCAAAGAACAAAAGGCCAGGGATTTTGGAATCTACATGTATACTCTTCTTTTTGAAGAGTTTGCTGATACATATTCAAGACAGGAAGTGAGCATCGATATCTTCCTTTATCTGATTAAGTACATTTTCTCCAAGAGACTTTCATGTGGCTTTATGCAGGTCCTTGGTGCACTAGTTACTCATGTGGGCTCTGCTGTTAGTTTTGAAGTTAGTTCTGCTCTGCAGATTATGGCTTCACTTGCCACAAAACATGCAAGGGAACTCATTCCACTTTCTTCTCATATAAATGGTAGCTAAGCTTTGTCTTTTGAATTTTCTTTATCTTTTTCTGCTATTGTGTCCTTCATTAGTTTAATGTACTTCTCAGGAATCTTGGACTACTTGGAGGGATTGTCTGTAGATAATCTTTATAAGGTTTATTGTTGCTCATTATATTTCTGCACTTTGAAGCTTTAGAAGGACAAATTTATATGTACCAGTTCGATTAACATTCAATCATTGCAGGTTTATGAGGTCTTCAGCCGTATGGCATTATTAGCTCGCTCTAATGCTGATTGTTTGGGCTCTTCCATAGCGAATGAACTTTTTATAATTGTTAGGAAGCAGGTATGTTGTGCTAGCATGGCTCTTAACAATAGAGTGCTTTGAACATTTGATTTTTTTGCAACTTTTAGATGGCATCTCTCAAATTTCTGTACTGTAGATTTGACTTGAGGATCTTAGAAATGGTGGTTGTTTTGACTAGCATTACCTTCAATTGGGCAGGTCAGCCATCCGGATCTGAAGTACAGAAAGATGGGTCTAATTGGAATCTTGAAAATAGTTTCATGTCTAGGGGGAGAAAGTAATGCCACTCTATCATCACCATTTGAGGTAGGATCTAGTATCAGTGTAATCCCCTATGACCCTATCTGTGACCCTTGGTGATTATATTGTATTTAGTTGTCGATCCACTTTATCTTACTTTAAAAGTTGCAGAATACTAGTATTTTAACTTTACATTCTTCGTGTGGTATGTTGTGATCTTGATGGTGAATTGCTGTTGTTTCTGTTTTTTTTATAATACCTGTTATTTATCCTTGAATCAAAAAAGACTGTTTAGAAGCAAAACAAAAGCAGGAACCTGCTGAAAATTGTTATTTTTTTATCTTGTGTCTATGCAAAAGAAGTTACTGTAAAAGTTTCGTTTTAGAAGGTTGATAGTTTGAATTATGCATCTTGAGTCCAGACCCATGATAATAAAAGTTTTATCTTGTAAAAGTTGTGCTTGAAACAATTCAAAACCATTTCTTTAAATGTTTGAAACCATAATAAAAACTAATGTATGACTGAAGCTGTGGCAAATGGATAAGGTATATAGAAAAGTTTCCATGTCTCATCAGCAACCACATTTTTAAAGGGAATCAACAGTTTCTCTAAGGTAAAAAATAATTGCAATAAGGCCTCCTTAGTGAACAGAACAGTTCAAACGGGTTGGATGGATCTTAGGTTTGAATGATAGTTCTGCAATATATTAGGAAGTGGGCAGAAACTGACACTGAATCCACCTACATTTTCAGGATTGCATTCGCTGCTGAAACTATTTTACTGCATAATGCTCAATTCTTGTCCATGTTTGCTTTTTATCGTTTCCAAGTGCTTTTAAGCATCAATGGTGAAATCCTTTCTCGTGCTTTCAACTAACAGCAAATTTGTCATTCTCTTCCCCTGTTGAGTAGCTTAGGATGTTTGTTTTTATCTTTTCTGTTCATTCACCATTTTGAGATCGTAAATTTATTTCTTGAGCAAACAGAAATCAAATGCTGATGAGGCTGTGGAGCTCCTTGAAACAGGCATAGAATCTTGTAAACAGTCATGCTTGTCATTGATCTTCTTTTATGATGAACTGACTGCAATTTTACAAAGTACAACCCTTCACCCTGTTATCATGGATTGGTGAGACAGCTTCAACAACCTATTATTTTTACTGTTATTTAGATTGCAAGTTGTAAGCATTTAGGAAGATAATAAAACTACTAATCGCATGTACCAAAATTGTCCATCTTTTGCAGGATTGGCAAGCATTTAGGAGAATTTGAATCTATATTTCTGTCTGATCTTGATGGGGGCAGTTGCCTAGCAGGATCTCTTATTGCGGTTTAGAAGGTAGGTTTAACAATGGTGTCTGTGCTTGACTGAAGTTTTATGTAAACTCATGATAGGCTATAATCTATTTTTTTCTACTTTTTACTTCTGTAGGGGAGCTATGGATGAACTTGGACGGTGAAGTGTCTCCTATTTGTCTGAACATTCTGCCATTGGCATCTTCTTCTCAGTAGTGCTCTTTTATGCTTTCCCTTGAACCAAAATGTTTATTTTCATCTTCCTTAGAGATTGGGTATAGTGAACTTGGAATCTTCTCTTTCAGGAATGCTTCTTTGCAATTTCTTCCTGCTAATTTTCATTTACTATCAGCTGTAAGTGCCTACTGCTTTAGTCATCATAAGTATTGCAAAAGACTGCTTCTAGTAAATTGATGTCAATTGCAGGTAGAACGGTTGACGAATCAAGAATCTCTTGGTGGAATTGATGCGTTACTTGGCTGTCCTATGCTACTTCCCTCTTATAAGGTGAGATAAAGTGAAACACTCACGAACATCAAATTCTTTTTCCATTATGTCTCAGCATTTCACGATGCTATTGCATTTTAAAATGATTTTCTCCATGCGATTTTAATTTTCAATTAGGTTTCTTGTGTTCTTATCTTTTATTTGATCATCCCTTGTGAGGTTGTCCATGTGTAGGCTCTTGTTGAATGACATGTGTGAAGAGGTGTAAGTATTGTTATCCCACATCTATTAGTATTAGGCTTCTTGTGGTCTTATATTCATTTATTACTCCTTTTGAGGTTGTGAACGTGTAGGCTCTTGTTGAGCTACATGTGAGGGGAGAGATAACTCAGATAAGTGGTCTTATCCCACATCTGTTAAGTCCTAGGTATATCCTAATATTTGCTTCTAGATCTTTTTTTCTTAATTTTTGATTACTTAAAAGTTTACAAGATTAAGAACAATAAAGGTTGCTGATAGCATATTCTTTCAAAGACTTATTTAGACTTAAACATAAAAAGTACAGAAGCATACTGAATAGGTTTTCCATAAAAAGAGTAAAAATTGTGAAAGTTATTTGTTCCCAATCTTAAAGTACTTGAAGTTTTGTTTGATCTGTCTTAACTCTCTATTTTTATTTTATTGTTCATAATGTTCGATTGAACCATTTTTCTGACATGGATTTGTTTATTACAATTCCAGTATTTCTCAGAAGCTGAATTGCAGTCTCTAACAGGAAAGCAGAAACAGATTATCTGTCTCTCTCTTTATTATGCAGTGAACTGGATAAGGGAACTGGTAAATAGATTACTCAAGGGTTTTGATTATAAGTTACATAGTTGTTAAACATGCAAGTGAGGTTTATAAGTGTTACCACTGCTACAGCTCAATGCCTTCTGCACCCAAGTAGATGGAAGATTTCAATTCACAAGCCAGTCCACAAAAGAGGACATGATGCAGAAACTATTAAAGCGAATGAGGAACCTAGTGTATGTCATAAAACCTTCACTTGTTAGTTTGTCCATTATACTTAAATCAGATTAAGATATAAGAAGAGACTGAGGGAAATTATGCCTACAAGTTTCTTGTGGAATATAACTTCACTTGGATTCAAAAAATTGCATTGCATGTTTGGTAGACTAAAAGAAAAAAATCTTTTTATATCAGGTGAAGGAGAGATGTTGGGCCTCACCTGTGACATAGAATGTAGTAAGCTAGTTACAATGCTTTTATAAGTAAGAAGATTGTTTTCCCAACTTAGCAACCCTCCCTTCAGAAGAGGAGAGGCTAAGGTTGACTTAAGTTTTAATTATTCTCCCAACTAAAAAAATACAAGTCATGTTTTGGGGTGACATAGAACAGTTTAGGGAAATGTAATTATGTTGAAGTGCTTGGTAGCTTCTTTCATTATCATGAATTACAGCTTCTTCTTCTTTTATCATAGAATTTGCAGCTTCATTGGTTTATTCTTTGGAGTTTTACATATCATGAACTAATCCTACATGCTGATGGTAAGAACCAGCTGGCTGTTGATGCAGATTTCTTGAAAGTTTGTTAAATCATTCCATCAGAATGTGTCCTGTAGCACTTCCTCAGCTCCATCTTCAAATGGAGCATTGTGGATCAGCACTCATAAACCAACCAACCCATGTGGGGAATAAGGAAAAGAAGAGTGAGCCTAAGATGACACCTGAATGCACATCTCCAAACAAGAGGAAGAATAAAAAGATTTCAAAGACCTCAACAACAGGTACAGATGGAAAACTGCGCCAGCAAACATTGTTGGATGTGTTGAGAAAAGCAGGAGCAGTGACAAGCCAAGAGGTGCCAGATGAGGTTTCTTCAAAGGATATGACAACCTTGGCATCGGTGGATCACCATTCGCATGTCTTTAATGAGTCGGTGCTAATAGAAGTTTCTCCAGTTTCCCAAGCTCTGGAATCACAGAAATTTAGGTTCAGGCCTCTTCTATCAGAATGCTTTTCCATTTTGACTTTTTCAAAGGTGTGTGTCTTCACAGTTTAACCCTCCATTATTGCATGGTTCCTTTAAATTTTTGTTAGAACGTGGCATTTGATTGAGAAGTGCATAATCATTTGTTGTATGTGATTTGCATAATATTGGGATCCAGTAAAGATAGTACATCTGAACTTTTCATGGCTTAAGTTCCTTTCTCCATTTAGTTTCAAGTACCTTTAAAATAACTTTTTGATTAACCTTTATCATGTGCATTTAATTTTTTTTTTTTGGAAGGGGTTTCAATTAATTCCCTAACAATCAACACAATTTCCTCAAAGTTACATTACTCTTTCTTGTCATTGCCATGCGGCTCATCATTTATGTTAAGCAAACTGATGTGGAATAAAACCACTTAGCAATCCTGTTACATGGAGGAACAATACAAACAATCAAACTATGAACCAAGCCTATCATATGGAGTATGGAAATAGAGCAACCGACAAGCTAACAAATAGGTAAACATGCAAAAACAACCAAGGGAAATAGCAATAGCTCCTAATGCTACACATTGGTAGATAGAAAGAAATTTGATTGGTATCATGATAAAGTGTCTTCAAATTATGTTGAAGATGTAGTCATGATTTATATTTAATTTACTGTCTGATTTATTCCTGCCGGATGTTCTATCTTCCTTTTTCTTGTTCACTTGGTAGGATAGGTTGATGCATCAAATGTCTTTTATTTTCTTATTCTCTGTGACTGTCAATATTTCTATCTAATATTGAACTTGAACCATGTTAGCATTGATGAAGAAATTACCATCAATAAATACAGTTGTAGATGAATCTAGTATAACTAAAATATGTATTCTTAAAAAATATTGGTTTGTGGTAGTATGTCAGTATTATTTTCTCTTGATCTATGATTTAGGGGAAATGTCAATTTATCTTTTTAATGGAATGGTTAAATATTCAATCTAACTTCACTTTGATTTTTCCCCTTTTTTACAAATTATTGAACAATTATGGTAATATACAGTCTTTTATGCACTTGCCTTAAAACCAGCTAGTTATAGATGGTTAGATTTTACAATTTCAAACTGCAAAAAGTAATTGGAATGAGAAATACAACACTTGGGTTTGATTTCTATATCAATTTGAAGTGTTTCGTTACAGCTCTAGTGTTTGTATATGCTAATTAAGTTGTTAGCTCATTGCTTGTTGACCTACCAGACATAGCTTTTAGTCTCCAAAATATCAAAAATGCAGTTTTACTAAGTGAGGCCTATTTTTCTTGTTTTATATCAAAAGAATGATTGTAGTCATTGAATGTGAGTTTTCAAATGCAGGACCATGACTCCTGCTGCTCTGACCCTGTGGCTGAGGTACATTAATTTTTATGTTCTTTCTATCCTTAAAACATACAAACAATGATTTGGTAATATGTAGAAAACTTGTTATTTCTGGACAGTTGCCCCTATTCCTGTACCTTATTCACGATCTTAACCACAAGCTGGATTACTTTGCTGCTCTGGGCAAACCATTCTCCTCAAGAAGCATGACTACTGCTGCTGTTACAAGGATGACATTGAATGAATTTCTTAGCAAAATTAGACCTCTCTTTCCAAGTCTTAAGAGAAAGTTAGATAGTTCATTGTGTATTCTTAAAGAAGGTAACATGTTAGTTTTCATTTTGTTGCCAAGACCATGCCTTATATATTCTTGCAGTCTTAACAAATATATTGTAGGTAATGAAACTTGTCATGAACACTGGAACTTTCAATCCACTGCTGCTGGCAACCCAGATTTAACCAATGTTGTGCCATCAGATTCTTCAATTTCTACCATGGTCTTTAAGGAAATACTTAATAGTTTCAGTAAGGTGAATGCTTTTACTCACCTTTTCCTTGGGGTGTCCATGCATACCTGTGCAGCATTTTCCAACTTGATATTTAATGCTTTTTTGGTTAATGTTTGGCTAGGAAATTTCTTCTCTGAAAAAGTTATATTCTACTCCTAAATAGTTTTTCCCTGTACAGATGCTAAACCTTTCTGAAGTTCAAAAGAATAAATCAGTTCTTTCGGATCTCCTGGAGGCCTTTCAGTCCAATAAAGCATTGGATACTGATTCTTTAGACATGCACCCTTGTCCTTCACCTGGTACAATAGAATACTCGTATCTTGGTGCTTGTTCATTTGTAGAGACTATCCTTGATGCAGGTGCAAAACTCCTGCCTTTGTTCTTTAGTTCTTTTATGGTGCTTTTTTATCCTTTCACTGTATCTAATTTGTATCAGATTTACTCCGCAGCATGTTCTTTCTCCTTTATTCTGGCATCAGAGGCTCTCTTCAGTTTAGAATCAGCTGTCACATCAGTTCAGATTGTAATGGATAAGTTGGATGGAGATGATAATAATGTACAGTCGGGGTTTAGCCAGATCCTCCGTTTACTACGTGGAAGGCTCGGATCTTCTGCTAAGAAACTTTTAAAGCATAATTGGGATAACAAAAATCTTGAGAATGGCTGGAAGAACAAAGTGAGACCGATTACACTATGTTTTGCTTGTCTTAGATTTATTCTTACTTTTGTGTACCATGTAATTATGCATATAAATACTGAAAGACTTGCTGGTTCTTCCAGGGAGAAATGGTACAAAAGATACTGCGGGCTTACTTGGAATATTCTGAATCAACTTCTGATTTGCTAGATGAGCTTGCCTGCACAATTTTGCCAAAGGTATTTGACGTTGTTGAGTGACAATTGTTGCAAGGTTAATAGTGTGCTTCGGAAATTTTCCTTCATTGCATGTTTATACATTAAGGGGCCTGGCAGGTTTCCTAGAAAAATAAATAGTGGTTCAGAAGATACCCATTTTAGTTCTCACATAAATAATGGTTGCTGCATCTTTTTATTCTGGATTATTGGGATCTAAACAATGATAATCGGATTCCCTTTTTCTAATTCTCTCTTCTTTCTGATTCTACCTCTTTTCTTCTATTTCCTCAGTAAGTTACTCTGTATTCACATTTTTTCACTTATTCCCTAAATTCTGTCTCTTTTGTCTTTCAATTGTTCTGCATTAATGCATCTATTTAAAGTTTGGTTTAAAAATGACAATTACTAGTTAGAACAGACCAAGAGGGTTATTTGGAAATTCTTATCAATTGGATCCGTTTTGATTTATGTAGTAGTACTAAAAGGGGATATCTCTGTCAGGTTTCTTTTACAGCAATGGCAGATGATGAGGATTATGGTTTTCCAACTCTATGTTCTGCAACATTCCTCTCATGGTACCGTGTGCTGGTAGGGCATCTTCTGTTTTCCAAGTTCTTTTCAAAGATTACTCTTATCCTTTCCCATCAAATATGTTGATTGAGGCTGGTCCTTATGTGCAGTTTGAGGTAAACCTCACAGTTCTTGACAAATTGGTAAGCAGTAAATTTTTCCGCTTTGTTTCGATTGATCACAAAGGAGGTAGCAAAGCACGAGTGAAAAGTGTTGCAATTCTCATCCTTTTGCTAACTTTTCAGGTTAAGGAAGTTGTTCGCTTGGAGAGGGTTCGACCTGGTTGTCAACCCGAAACTGTTCACACACTTTTGATCAGGATGCAAAAGAACGTTAATGTGGTTGTTGCACTAGTTAGCATGTGCAGAACCCATGACAAGGTAACCAAATAGAAATTTGGTTTTTTTCAGTTCTTAGGTAATAAATATGTATATTATATTTTCAGCCTTGAACCTTCCCCACCTTAGGGTAAAACCGAGTCTGATTTTTATACATGAATGGCCTCCATTTTGGACTAGATTTTATGACTTTAGCTTTTCATCTGTTTTGGCCTTATTAATTTCATTCACTTCTATAACAAGTGTTTAATAATTCTTTTGAGAGCGAACCATATAATCGGACAAGGATAGAACACCAGGATCATGAAATCCCTCTCCTTTATCCATTAGGCATGCATATCTATGGATGTAATTTATTAGCGTAACTGTAGAGCGCTTGTACTTTTTCATGACTACAGTCTATTAAGGTAAATATTCCTTGGATCAGTTCGTAAGAATTTTTAAGCAGAATGGTGGCTTTATTGGTTTTTTGGGGCTGCAATCTTTCTTCTGAAAAAAGGAAGATGCTAAAGAGAAGAAACTATGACACTTTGACATAACTTTTCTCACAATGAGGCCTGTACCACTGTGCATTGTAATGTGCTATTGCACCATGTCAACCTCTTCATATATTTTTAACAGCTTATATCCTTTCCATGCCTCAAGGATGAGGAAATTTGGAAACATTTAGGTTTTGTCGGAGAGTAAAAACTACATGACCGCTTATCTAAATTGGAAGTATAAATGGTGGATAGTCAATAGAGGCACCTTCTCTCCATAGACAGATTTCTTTTTAACATACCCGAGTATGGTGGCAGAAATCTTTATTGTCCAAATGCTTCAGGCAGAAATCTTGTTGACATGTTAAGATGATGGCACAGGTCGCCCTGCATGCCATGGCAGTCAAGTATGGTGGGAAATTCATTGATTCCTTCCTTAAAGGTAGTTATATATTAGAAATGCAATATGGTCGTTTATTGCAGTCTGTTCTGAGAACTGACATCTTGGTATTTTGCAGCGTTTGACTTCTTGCAGGTTCACTTCCAAATGCATAATGAAGTCATACTTCTATTGGTAAGATCAGATGCAATATATATATATTTCAGATATGTTTGGTCCACGTTCAAAGCTTAGAAGAAAATGCCATATTTCTTGTTTGTTGCATCAGGTGAAGGAACTTCAAAAGGCTACACGAACGATTCAAACCCTATGTTCAGAAGCAAAGGTGAGCCTTGCATATTGAATCCATTTGAGACTTAACTCAGAAACTTTGAAATGGTAGCAAAGATTATATTGAATGTCATTTTTGGTATTTGAAGGGCTTGAAACAAACAGCCATCACTGGCAGAATACCTGCTACAAAAAGATCTTTGGAACGCTTTTTGTTTCGTGTCAAGGCTCTTCTCCATTCAACCTCTAACGGGTGCACTTTCTGGATGGGTATGTAACTATGTACTATGTAGCACATTATCTTAATTTCATATTTGGAACACTACTGAGCCTCACAGATATTCACAGGTAATCTAAAACACAAGGACCTGAGGGGTCAGGTGGTCAGCTCTCAGGCATATGTAGATGATCGAACTGAAAACATGGATGAAGATCCAGAAGGAGCTGTTGACGTGGATCCACAAGGTACGGTTCCCTCTGCTAGTGAAAACAGTGAAACAGAATGAATGCTTCTTTTAAGATAAAAAAAGTTATTTTTTTTCTTCTTTGAAAAAGAAAAAAAAAACACATATGGGAGACGGGAAAGGATGATAAATAAGAAAAGGAAACAGAAAATATGAGGAAAGCGTACTCATGATTCACAAGCCTTTTTTTTGTATAGTCCTATTTATAATTTAGAGACATTAATTTTTGTATTTTTAGGAATATTTTCGAATTAAATTTATTTACCTGAATTGTAAACTCATACTTTTTTCAATTATAATAAAACTAACATACTCATTTAAAAAAATAATCATTCTTTAAATAATTGTATAATTAGTTATTTATCCAAAAAATTGTATAATTAGTCATAGTAATTACCTGGTGTTCCAAGAATAATAAATTTAAGGTAAACCACATTGGTGATCACCCAACTATCACCGTTTTTCTGTTCGTTAATATTTATATGGTATACCAACCAGGAGGTAACACAGATTTTGAACAAATTGAAGAAAAAAAATACTCCTTAAGTGCAAATGGGCGAAATCAAACCAAAGACCCTTTAAAGGGGTCCAATGCCTAACCAGTGGACCAAGCTTAGGATTTGTATAAATTTCATCCAAACTAATATTTAATTTATACTTTTTCAACTTCAATCACCTCAAAATAATTCTAGTTTGATCTTCTATTTTAATTACATTTCAAGTTAAAATATTTTTTAAATTAAAATAATAATTTTAAATTTAAATAGTTATTTTTAAGTAATTCAAAATTTTTAGAATGATCTAATACATTTTAAAAATAATAAATAATTAATTTTTATTTCAAAAGAATTGAAAAATGATTTTAGTAGTATTTTGATTTATTTATAGGTGATAATAAATTTTAAATTAAATATTAGATTATGTGGATACATAATAAACTCTTAACCTTGTTTAGTGGTTAAGCATGGAGTTTTTAGTTCAAAGTGTTATTGGTTCAAACCTCCAAAGATGTGGTTGTGCTTATTTTTGAAGTTGGAAAAATATAAGTTAAATATTAGTTTGGATGAATCTTACACAAATCCTAAGCTTGGTTTAGTGGTTAAACATTAAAACCCTTGCACAATGGGTCTTTGGTTTGATTTTGCCCAAAAGCATTTGAGGAGTATTTTTTCTCCTTCAATTTTGTTCAAAATCTGGAGGTGACACATGTCACCTCATGGTTAGTTGATTGAAATAATAAAAAAAATACCATATAAATGCTGACGAGGAAAGAGAATATTAACGTGGGAAATAAAAAATGTCATGTCAGCGATTCCGTTAATCTTTTAACGGAGAAAGACCAAAATAAAAAAGTATCTAACGAGAGGGATGATTTTGACGAAAAAATTAATTGAGAGATCAAAACAGAAAAACGATGATAGTTGGGTCTCTGGTTAGGCATGAAACCCCTTGCACAAGGGGTTTTTGGTTCGATTTCGCCCAAAAGCATTTGGGGAGTATTTTTCTCCTTCAATTTGTTCAATATCTGGAGGTGACACGTGTCACCTCCTGGTTGGATGATTGAAATAATAAAAAATGCCATATAAATGCTGATGAGGAAAGAGAATGTTGACGTGAAAAATAAAAAATGCTATGTCAACAATTTCGCGTTTTTTAACGGAAAGGGATCGAAACAGGAAAAATATCTAAGGGAGGGATGACTTTGACGAAAAAATTAGTTGAAGGACCAAAACAAGAAAATGGTAATAGTTGGGTGACTGTTAGTGTAGTTTTTCCATAAATTTATTTAAGTATAATTTGTATATTAATATTTTTTTGATTAAATAGAGAGAATTATATTCAAGACAAATTCGAACTTACATAAGATGGAATAACATGAGCATCCTTAATCACACCGTTGAATACTCTTAACGCAATGCACCAATGCATTTTATTAATTTTTAATGACTTTTAAATAATTATTAAAAATTTCAAAGGCTCAACATGTAAATTAATTATATTTCAAAATAAAAATAGAAGAAACTATTCCATGAACTATTCTCACAATCTCAAACATCATCTTCTTCCTCATGCTTCATATATTTATTCTAGTATATTAATGAATGGTATTGTTAAAATAAAAAAATACTTACAAAAATTAATCTATAAATTAAAAGAAACAAAAATAAAATTATTATTAACAAAATCACTGCATTTCAATCTCAACTTAATCTTCGATGTAACCACTGCATTCATTCCATTATTTTTAGAGCTGAATAATACAAAATTAACAATTATTAATGCTAACTTTCTCTTTAAATTGATGACCATGTTTTGATCGGGCAATACTACATCTACCCACTGGATCATCTACTCAGCTGAGATGTCATATAACATAACAATTAATAAATGTAATTCATTAATGCATTAATAAACAAGTTTTAAAACTATAAATGTCATACAATTAATACATCTTAATACAATTAATAAAGTGATTAATTGAATTCCATGTTGTTAAGCCAAATAATTAATTTAATTGATGTTAAAATAAAAATATTAAATATATTTATATTTTTATGTAATATATCTTTTTAATAGTCTTAAGGTGATTACAAAATAGTATATGATCATGCTTTTTCTTAATTATTTTATAGCGCACACACTTTGCATACAGTAGCAGAACTTGGTGAAAGAGTTTGTGGGGTCAATTTATTTTTTTAAATAGAGATTTAAAATAAAATTTTCAAAAAAATTAAGGTTTAGTACATTTTTAAAAAAATAAGGTCTAATTAAAATTTTTGAAACTTTAAGAGTCTTAATGAGAACTCTTAAAAATTATGAGAATGCGTTTAATTAAAAATATTAAAAGTTTTAAAAGCTTAATATAAACTATTAAAAATCTTGAGGGATCAAATTAAATATTTTAAAATTTTTAAGGGATTAAATTTTAAATTTTCAAAATCTAGTGGGGCTATGCCCCCCACAAGTCTTCACTACCTTGAGTACCTTCCACCACTGCTTGCATACAAAGTTGCTCGAACCTGAATTTCCTAACACAAATATTATCCTCTATTTTACTAGGACTACTTGTTGAGTTCTATTTTTATGTAATATCTAAACTACCTAAATCTCTAATCCTTAAATTATAGTATAATATACGCATAAACATCTTCTAACCCATATAGTGAATATTATCAAAACAATTGTACCAACTAAATAAAAACTTAATCAAAAGAAAAAACTTGTATCCAAAAACAAAATCATGCAATTGTATTTTAGATTTAAATATAAAATTTAGATTAGTTCTCTTATAATTTAATGGTTTAGGATTAGGGGCAAATAACATCTTATATAATTGAAAAGAAAAAAAATCTTGGTTTTTAAATTTGAAATTAAATAATTCAAGTTATTCATGTTGTGGAGTTAACTTGAAATAAAAAAGTTACAATTAAATAATTTTAACTCAAATTTATTTTTTTATTGATTTTTCCCATATCAGTCATATTTAATGTATTGTCCATGTATAAGTAAAAGTGAAATTCTGACATTATTATCAATGTCATAATATATTTAGGGATGACAAAATTACCCGACCAAGAGTTCCCTTACCCGACTCGATCATATTTTTCTTCATAAATTTTGGAGATTGGGGTGGGGTATAAGATAGAAATTTCCGTTCTGCCCCGGTATATTTTTAATTTTATTTATTTATTTATTTATTATATTTGTAAAAATATCACTATATATAAATACTTTTAAGGGTTTTTTTAGTTTGTGTTTATCATACATTTTTGTTAGATATTGTTCGAGTTTTAACATATCTGATTCTGACAATCAATGGTTCGAGTTTATTCTTTTAAATATATATTTTTATGTGGGTAATTTAATTGGTTTTATTTTATTTTTATATAGTTTTAAAGTCCCTTGAAACCTATATTTTGTGACTGTGATGGTGGTTCGGTCGGATCTAACATTTATCATCAACAAAAATTAATATATTTTTAAATTTTCGGATTGATTTAGGGTCGCATTTATAAGTTGATATATCGGGGCAGGACGAGTAAATTAATATTTATACCCAGGACGAGACATGTCGGGTTTAAAAATTTATAGGTCGGGGCGAGTTTGGGACGGCCAAAAATCTGCCTTGTTGCCATCCCTAAGTATATTATTTTTACCAGTAAACAAACAATGAAAAATGCATAAAAATGAACCAAACTCATAAAAAAGAGGAAGACATATTTATTCGGCATGTATTTATGGAGCAGAATTTATTAAGGTTGATATTAAGTATTTATTGAGCACGTAATTTAAATAATTTTTTTACACCTAAACTGCCATATCAGCTAGGTAGATGATCCGGTAGGTATACTAAGTTTTTTCCGTTTCGATCTAGTTGTTTTTTTTTATTCCATTTTGTAACTTTTCTTCCATTACGATTTTAGCCATGGAGATGTCGGAATCGAACCTTTAGAAATTTACGATACACAGAATTAATACAATGATAAATCCCAGGACCTATCTGATTTTGAGTTTATTTGCGAAATCATACAGGCACAACGAGAATCTGATTCTTATGTTATGTGGTATTATAATTCTTAAATGAGTTCATATTATTTTTCGCACTGTATTGTGTTTTAATAAAACGAAAACTATGTAGTTTGTTAGAATTATAATAATATAAATTCATTTAAAAATTAAATTATGATATTTTCCTAGGTAAAATTGCAATATTTTTTATTTAAATTCTAAATTTTAAAGTTTAAACTTCTAAACTATAAATAAGATAAATGGCATTCAAAATAAAAAATTATGGTAAATTATCTGGGTGATCACCTAATTATTGAGTCTGACCTATTTTGACCATCAAACTACAAAAATTTAAAATTCAACCACCTAACTATTTAATTAAATTATGGTAAATTTCCTGGGTGACCACCCAATTATTGAGTCTGACCTATTTTGACCATCAAACTACAAAAATTTAAAATTCAACCACCGAACTATTTAATTGAACCTATTTTGACCACCAACCGTTAAAATCTAATGGAGAGGTGATGTGACAGTTAAAGAAAGTTTGTATAATTATACATTTGGTTCTTGTTAGTTATATATTATATTAATTTGCCATCACAAAATTGGATGAATTTATTTTTAATTTAATTTATTTAACATTTAATATATTTTTAAAGGAAAATTAAAGAGATAGAATTGTGTTTTGTGTGGGTTAAACCTAGGATCTCCTGAGTATAAAACCCAAGCCATTACCACTACGCCAACTTATTTATATTGATATAAATTGCATCCTTTTATATACATGCACTCCTCTTTCTCGCACTAAATCAACATCCCTGTTTTCCTAGGTAAAAGACTTGCAGAGAATTCTGGACAACTTCAAGAGTTTAAAAATGAAGTTCTTTTAATCTCGAGGTAGGGCGGTTTTGCAAGGTAGATTTACGAGGGATCCATTTTCTAAAAAATTCAAAGGTAAGACAACATAGAAACAAATCAAATTATTAACTTGCATGTAATGCACTTTCAGCTAGCTTAAAACAATCTTTCTTCAGATTAAGCTACTAAATGCAAGTAACAATAAAAACTACATAGCTTACATTACAAGGGCGGCCGAATTTGATCATACGCCGAGTACATGTAGGGAAGAGTGCTGTGTGATCTCGAGAGGATCTGCCTGAAGATAAGGATGATATGGAATGTTTTGATAAGACTGGAAACGAAGTTCCGAGGGATGACCAGGGTTCAAAGGGAGAGCCGTGGGTGTGGTGTGATAATGTGTTGTGGGAGTTCTTAGGGGAGGTAGATAAGAGCGAGAAGGGAGAGGGGGAGTGGAGGCTGGAGGAAGGAGTAGGGATGATTGATAGGCCTTTAGAATTGAGTGCTGAAGGTTTTCGTGGGGGATTTGATGTAGAATCCGAGGAATATCCTAATCAAGAGTTGGCGATGGTTGTTCATAAACCGTTTCTTGAGGCGCACGGAAGAGATACTTTGGTGATGCATACAAGTCGTGGTGTACCTTTAGTAGAGATGAGTTTGAGAGAGGAAGGGGTGCTGGACACGTCAATCGTGCAGGGTGGTTTGGATAGGGAGGTTTCGAATTTGGCTTTATCTGTAGTGGATAAGGATGTTGTTGGGAATTTTCAAATTTACCTAGATTGGAGTTGTTGCTGCAGAATGGGGTCTTTCAATCAGCTTGTCGTGGGAATGATTATCACATTTCCTCTCTAAAAGAATTAGCTTCATCGCCACCAGTAAAGAAAAAAAGGGGGAGACCTCGCAAGGAACAAGCAGTGGGTAATTAGCAGAAGCACGTGCGATTTTGGAGGTGAGTAAATTAATAGGGGTTTCGACTTTGGGAAGGGAAGAGGATATCATCAAGGAAATTTCGCAAGTTCTTGCACCTACAGGCAAGAGTTTATGACTGATGAGAATCATCTCATGGAACATTAGGAGGTTGGGTGCTGCGACAAAGAAAAGGAATGTACGCGAAGTAGTTCAGAAAAATAGAGGTGATATGATTTTGATACAGGAATCTAAGATGGAGGATGTTTCGATTAGTCTAATTTGGCGTTTATGGCCTTTGGATAATTTTAGGTATGCTTTTATCCCATCGGTTGGGGCTTCGGGAGGTATCGTGGCTGTTTGGGAACTTAGTCATTAGATTTAATGGTTTCGGAGATACATCGAAGCGTTCTTATGCTTAAGGGGCGATGGGTTTCGGATGATTTTTGGTGTTATTTGTTCGTGATTTGTGCTCCATGTAGCATCGAGGAACAAGATGGCTTGTGGGAATTTTTAAGCTTGAGAATAGGGACGTGTGAATATCTTGTTGTGGTGGGGGGAGTTTTCAACGCCGTTCGTTTTGTTTCAGAGCGTTCTGGTTGCAGTACTGTGTTTACAGGTATGCAACAAGTCTTAGATTTTATTGATGTCTCGGGCTTAATCGATCTCCTTCTATTAGGCAAGCAGTTTACGTGGTATGGTTCGGGTGTACGTTGTAGTCGCATAGATCGTTTTTTGGTTACTAGCTCTTGGTTGGATCGTTTCTCTAGTTTACAACAGGTTAATTTACCGTGTTTATTGTCCGATCACACTCTTTTATTGTTAGTTAGTGATGCTGCAGATTGGGGGCCAAGACCCTTTCACTTTTTGAATTGCTGGTTAGATAGTCGCAGGAATGTTTGTATGATGGCTGAGTATTGGCATTCACTCACAGAATCTGCAAATGGATCTTTTGATTTTATGGGGAAATTGAAGGTTTTGAAGCTCTTTTTGAATCAGTGGAACAAGAGTGAATTTGGTGATATTGAAAAGAAGATCGTTGAATTACAAAAAGTTATAGATGAGGCGGATACAGTGGTAGGCGAGGGGAATGCTTCTGACACTTTGCTTGATGATCGTCATTCTTGGCAATTAGCTCTATGGAAAGCTATGAAACTTAAGGAGTCCATTTGGCGGCAAAAGTCTAGAATTTCTTGGGTGAAGTTAGAGATCGCAACACTGCCTTCTTCCACTGTTCAGCGAAGTTACGGGCGATGAGGAATCACATTGAGGGTTTGTTAGTGAATGAGAGATGGGAAATGGATTTGAATTGTTTGCATAATCATGTTTCGCAAAATTTAGAAGCATTTTTCTTAGGTTAGTTAGCCTTGTGTGTTTGTGCCATCTCTTGTATTTGTTTGCTTAGATTCGAATGATGCAACAGCTTTAGAGGTTCCCTTTTCGATCGAGAAGGTAAAATTAGCCCTTTGGTCTTGTGAAGGTTCGAAGGCGCCTGACCCTGATGGTTACAGTATTGAATTTTTTAAGCTTGGGTGGGACTTCTTGAAGGATGATGTGATGGAGTTTATGCGAGAATTTTTTGCTAAAGGTTGCTTGCTGAGGGGTGCTAATTCCACTTTTGTGGTTCTTATTCAGAAAAAGGATTCGCCGTTGGAGCTGATTGATAATCGTCCTATCAGCCTTATAAATTTAATTTATAAGATTTTGGCGAATGTTTTGTCGAAGCGACTTCAACGGGTTTTGGGTTTTCTCATTAGTGACATGCAGAGTGCTTTTCTTCATGGTAGATAGATTATTGATTGCATATTGCTAGCGAATGAAGTTATCCATTCATTACAAAGTGATCGCTTGACGAAGAGGGGTTTCATTCTCAAATTAGACTTCACCAAGGCCTACGATTGCATTCGTTGGGATTTTTGGATGTTGTTCTTGAACGTATGGGCTTTGGCCCTACATGGAACCACTGGATTTGGGTTTGTTTAAGCACAGCTCAAATGTCTGATTTATTAAATAGGAGTGCAGCTCGTGAGTTTAGTATGGGAAGAGGGTTACGGTAAGGGGATCCTTTATCCCTTTTGTTGTTTGTTATAGTAGTCGAGGCTTTGCATGTGATGATTAATAATCCAGAAGTGGCTGGGTTGTTTCGTGGGATTCTTTTAGCCGAGGAGTTCTCGTTGTCACACTTACAGTTTGCTGACGACACTTTGTTGTTTATTGATGGGTCGGTGTAAATAATTTTGAATGTGTGTCGGGTGCTAATAAGTTTTCAATTGCGTTCTCGTTTGGAGATAAATAGTTTATGTTAATCGGTTTCAATATGGATGATGCTATTGTGAATGAATGTGATGCTTTAGTTCTGGGTTTGCATTGTTCTCTAACCGGATTATATTGGCGCTGGTGGGTTTCGGGTTGTGTTGCATTCCTTTGGTCTTTGTGGCATGCTCGCAATGATAGAGTCTTTAATGATAAGCGTTGGCGATGGATGACATTTTTTTGATAAAACTTTTGTTCGTTTTATTGGGTTAAGGCAACGACGGAAGCGGATTCGGTAGTTAAGGCTCAATGGGGGGTTTGCCCTTGGATGTGCTCAATTTCGCTTGTAGTGTCGAGTCGGCGAGTGGGTGTTGAGTGGATTCATCCGCTTCTGGGTTCTTTCAAGTTCAACGTGGATGAGGGTGCGCGAGGAAAACCGGGTCCAACTAGTATGGGAGGTGTGTTACATGATGATCAGGGTTGTGTGTGTGCCTTATTTTTAGGCTCTCTCGGTCGGTTGGATTCTAATGAAACCAAAGTCCGGGTGATTACTTATGCTCTTTCTTTACTTCTAGATTCGCGTTGGCGAGATTGTCTCAACTTGGTGAATGAATCAAATTCTAAAGCGGCTTTGAGGTGGGTTCTTAATCTTGAGCATTGACCTTGGCATTTGTGGGACTTATTTCAAAGCATTGATGTGGCTTGTTCAAGTCTGCCTAATGTTAGTTTTACTCATTCTTTTCGTGAGGCAAATGGCATTGCAGATGCTTTGGCGAAAAGGGGAGTGGATAGAGCCTTGATGCTTCCGACGTTTCCTTGAGTAGTTGATTATGAGATTTTGTTCTCGACCTTGTTGTTTTGGTTGGCTTTTTTCGGTTGCTTGTGTTGTTGTTAGTGAATGCGGGGCTTCCTAGTTGTCTCGGCGATTAACTTGTCGCGGTAATTGACTTGCCTCGGTATTTAACTTGCCACGACACTTGGTTTGCCTCATTAATATGTGGATGTTAGGTGCTTTGGTTGGCGTCATGGTTGGCAGCTACGACATGGTACTGTTTTGCTGCAACGTGTGGGGTTGTGAGAGGTTGTGGCTGTGGGTGGTTTGGTTCGGTTGCGAGGGATGTTGGAGTTAGGGGGTGTTGGGTGATTGGAGTTGTTTTTGGCTTTGGACGTCTGCTGTTGGGATTGATATTGGGGTGTTGTTGCTTTTTGGTTTGAACGTTTGTCTATGTTTGTGTTTCAGGTGTTGTTTCGGTGTTTTGTTTACTTGTTGTATGACATGGTCATACGGTACTCTTTTCCTCCATTTAGGCTTAGAGAGATTTTTAATGAGGCCTATGACCATGTCTCAGATTGTATGATTTTCCTTAATAAAATCATACTTTATTGCTGATAAAAAAACAATAAAAACTACATAATTGATCAAAATAGCACCTAAAATCCTCACATCAATAGATAGAAACATGAAACAAAAAGGAAAACAAACTTTCAATAGCTTCACGAGGAGTTTTGAAGCTCAAACCAATGCTCTTCCAGAAACGGTTCCCTCCCTTTCTTAGTCTCTTCCCTTTCCCAAATTTCTTAGAGTTGAAAACAATATGCACTCAATAAGAAAAAAACCAAATCGAAAAAGGCAAAAAAGCTCTATTTCCAAAGAATTGAGAAGTAAGATTACCTTAGAAACACTTTGTGTTGCTTCAAAAACGCCTTCTCAGTCTACAAACAATTGAAAAACCAGTGAATGACAAGTACAACAAAGAAAAGACGGTGAGAGAGTGGATCTTAGATTAAAAAGACTTCATTTTTGAACTCTTAGAAGGCCTTGTCCAGAATTTTATGCAAGTCTTTTACTCAGGAGAATATGGATGGTGATTTGGTGCGAGGAAGTGGAGCACATATATAAAAGGGTGCAATTTTTATTAATATGAATAAGTTGGTGCAGTGGTAATGCCATGTATTTTTTACCCAGGAAATCTTAGGTTCAACCCCCCACCATGTACAATTCTAAAATCCTAAGTTCAACCCACACCATGTACAATTCTATCTCTTTAATTTTTCTTTAACCAGGTGGTGATAAATATATTAAATATAAAATAAATTAAATTAAAAATAAGAATAAATTTATCCAATCGGGTGATGATATGTGTCGTCATCCGATTGGTTGATTAATTTTATTTGATTAAATTAAAATTATGACCAAATTGATATAATATGTAACTAACAGGGACCAAATGTGTAATTATATAAATTTTCATTAATTGTCACATCACCTCTCCATTATATTTTAATAGGTCCAATTAAGTAGTTGGGTGATCGAATTTTGAATTTTTATAGTTCGGTGGTCAAAATAGGTCAGACTCAATAGTTAGGTGGTCACCTAAGTAGTTTACCCAAAAAATTATATGATATTTAAAATTTTAAATTTTAAAACTCTAAATTAAATTATAAATCCTAAACTTCAAATTCTAATCCTAAACCATTAAATTTATACGGTATGTGAACAAGGGCGGAGCTAAAAATCTATTTAAGGGGTGTCATTTTTTTAACAATATTTAAAAAAAAGTTAATTATTTATAAAAAAACTGTCATTTTATTTATAAAAGAGTGTCAAATATTTTTTAAATTTTTATATATAAATTATATAAAAAAATACAACTTCCAAATTATTTATGAGTGTCATCACGCACCCCAATTTTCTATGCGGCTCTGCCTATGTATGTGAATGAAATAATTATTCTTAATATAAACATTAATTTTAGAATCAGCGGCGGTACTCACCTAGGACTGGTGAGATCATGGCCTTTAAAAGATTAAAATTTTTAAGGTTAACTACTAAATTGATCACATATGTTTTTCTCAATACAACTTTGGTTATCGATTTTTAAATTCGACCGATAAGGTCACTTACGTTTTCGATCTGTAAACTTTTGGTTACTCGAACGCTGATTTTTTGTTAAGTGTCGTTAAATGAGTGGCATGGTAAGAGAAATTTTATAATTATACATTTGGTCCTTGTTAGTTACCTATTATATCAATTTGATCCTAAATTTAATTAATAAATTAATCACTCAATTAGGTGCCGACACGTGTCATCATGAGGAAAATAAAACAAACAACTATTTTGCATTGGCTAGGGATTGAATCCAAGTTCCCTTGGGTGTAAGTGGTGTGAGTTTGCCACTAAACCAAGTTGCCATTATAATATAAAGTACAAAATACAATATATGTTTTAGTTTGTTGTTAATGCAAGGAAAAAGATATAAATATGGATTAAGGGAACTCGAACATGACATACTTGAGACACATAAAAAACATTTAAACCTCTGTAGAAATATAATATTTAAAAGTCATTAAATCATGATTTAAAGTAAAATTTTTTAAATTATATTAAAAATTCATTTGACGAATTCAAACTCACGAGTATAACTAAATTAAATTAAATGAATTAAAGTTAATACCATGAATTTTTAATATAATTTTAATTCATGGTTTCGTTAAATCGTTAATTGTATATATAAATATATACCATGAAATAGGAAATAAATAAGATTAACAATAAAATTAAAGTTCATTCGAATATAATTATATTTTTAATATAATTTATATATATAAATATATAAAACATTTTCAACTTTAATTTAATTATTATATTTCTATAGTGGTTTAAATGTTTTTTATGTGTCTCAAGTATGTCATGTTAATCCATATTTATTTTATTTTTCTTGCATTAACAAAAAACTAAAACATATATTGTATTTTGTACTTTATATCACAAATGGTCACTTGGTTCAATGGCAAACTTATGCCATTTACACCCGGGAACTTGGGTTTAATTCCTTGCTAAGGTGCAATCAGGTAACATGTGTTGGCACCTAATTAGGATCAAATTGTATAGAAATATATTTGAGGGTGGACACACATGAAATCTCAAAATTTTAAGGTGAGCACAAATCATAAATATTATAAAAATTTAAGGACTAGTTTATAAAAATTAAAAAATTAAAAGTAAATATATGAACTTTAAAAGTTTAGGGTGGGTGCGGGCCCACCCTACATTACATTTGCATCTGCCATTGAAATTAATTCTTAAGTCCAACCCAAGGCTTATTCACTGAAAAATAAGATTAATTTTTGGGTAGTTAATTTAATTATAGTTTTTATTGTTTCCTATTATCATAAATTAAAATAGAGAAATAGATACAAAATGACACAAATATTATTGTCCAATTTCCCCCCAAATAATATGGCACTCCCCACTTTAACTCCAACAATATTGTTGTTTCTACAGTAAAAGTAAAGTTGGACTACTCTCTACCTGTCTTTGAACATTGTTTTTTAAGAAAATATTAAAAAACCCAGCTCAAAGTCAGATTGCTCTTCCCCGACTTCAAACAGTGTCCGAATCATCATCAACGGCCACATGGTAGCCACGCAGAGCTGCATGCACTGTTGGAAGGTGTGTTGCCCTCCATCTGACTTCAAACAGTGTACCATGACAGGGTGTAGTGTTGCAGGTAGGTGGTGCAGTGCAGTGATGCATCCTTTTGCATGCATGTTGCATGCCTCGTAAATGAGATAGCTGCATGCATGCCTCGGGAAGGGAAGTGATTTTATTTTTTTAATTTCAATTGTGTAAGAATGATTGGATGGTTGGTAGGTGGGCTGGGTAGTTGAGATTTAAAGTAGATGAGGTTAAATAGGGGTTGAAGATATGTATATTTTGTAATAAATTTTTTGAGAAGATAGAGTAAAGAAGAAAGAAGAAGATTTGGAGGAAATTTTGTAAGTAGATATAAGATATGTAGTTTATTTTTTAATATTATTTCAATTCAATAGTTTTATTTTTAATGTATGCATATTTTTGTAGTTATTACAATATTTTATTATTATTATTAGTTTGAGTTTTTGAATTTTATATCGTTATATATTTTTTAATTTCGAAGTTGATGTTTGAATTTTTTTTATATTTCAATTTTTTGTGTTAAATAGGTGGTTGAAGTGAAGAAAATTTGTGAAGAGATTGAGTAAAGAAAGGAAGATTTAAAGAAAATATAGTAAGTAGATGTGTATTATTGTTTAATTTAAGTTATTGATTTTTTAAAATTTTTAAGTTGATTTTTGAATTTTTTATGTTTGAATATTTTTATTGTTTAATTTATGGTTTATTAGATTTATTTATAATGATTTTTCAAAAAAACGAGTATATTGGGACTAAAATGAGTATAAAATTTCAGTATTAATGAGTGAATTATTAATTTTTAGAGGATTTTATAGAATATTGGTAGAATGTGATTGAATTTGTTAGTTATTGAATGGAATGAATTTTGCTAAGGGAAAATAGGACTTGAATAATCAAATTAGTAAATTAGTGACTAGTTTGTAAAAAAATTAAAATTGAAGCATTTTAAGGCAAATTGCCGAATGATAAAGGGACTAAGGATAACAGTTATATTAGTAGTAGTAGTAAAAATGTTTATTTTTTAAGGAAAAAACCTTTTTTAATTTGAGTTGGCAAAAAAATAAATATTATAATTAGTAAAAAATTTGAATGTTTGATTTATTTAAATTTAGTAGTAAGTTGTAATAAGTTGATTTAGTTATGTAATTTTAAATGGATGTGTAGTAGTTTTTTAAATCGCATGTAGTTAGTAGTAGTGGAATTGAAAGTTAAACCAATAAGTTGATTTAGTTATTGGAATAAATGTATAAGAGTTAAAATTCAAATTTTGTAAAATTTTATCAAATTAAAAAATAAACTAAAAGTATGGAGTATAAATTTTGTTAGTTTAGTTTAGTTGATTATGTTTACTACTTTTTTAAATGTAGTAGATTTAGTCTCAGGTCCTAATATATTCTTACTTGTCCTGTAGGATGGCTGAGCAAGCTCCTCTATTGCGATTATAAGATCGACATATTACTAGTCCAACAGTTGATGAGATGGTACAAAATTTTAATAATTTATTTATTAAAAATTCAATTATATTAATAATATTTATTTATTAATGTGTTAATTACAGGATGTGGAGGATACATTTAAGCATCATTTGACCATGGCAAAAAATTATCCGGACAGTCGAATCATTGAATGGTTAGAAATTTCTGAATTTTATCATGCGACCTTCATTCGTGGGTACAAGTTGGTTCCCGAGTCGAATCATTGAATGGCTAGAAATTTCTGAATTTTATCATGCGACATTCATTCGTGGGTACAAGTTGGTTCCCAGGTTGATTGCCGCTCTGACTAAGCGTTGGAGGCCGAAAACCCATATGTTCCATATACCGTGTAGGGAATGCACGATCACACTCGAAGACGTGGTCATGCTTATCGGTGTCCCGGTAAATAGGGCATCCTTGATCGAGCAGACATAATGTATAACTGAAAGTATTTAGTTGGAATACCTTGGGAAGGTGTCGGATAAATCAAATTTGAGAGGGTCTCGTGTGAAAATGAGTTGGTTGCAAAGTGAATTTGTACTCGGTCAGTATAATTCGGATGATGAGATTTATAGGGCTAGTCAAGCCTATATTCTGCAACTCATTGGAGGTATACTGATGCCAGATAAATTTGACAATCTTGTCCATACACGGTATCTACGTTTTTTGAAGTATCCGTGGGAAGCTGCTGAATATAGTTGGGGATCAGCCATATTAGTGTTTTTCTATCGTGAGTTGTGCAAGAGCGCTAAAATAATGGTCATAAGGTTCGGGGTATTAGTGGATGTTTTCTGTTGCTGCAAGCGTGGGCTTCGCAACGACTTTCCTTTTGGACACCGATTACTTGAACACCGATATAGTTCCCTATTGTCGATAGGTAATTATCCTAATTTTTACTTGAATTTTTTAATTAAATTTATTTATTTTTAAAATATTATTGTGATTTGTTTGCAAATGATACGAGAAAAAAACGTACACGGGATTGGCGAACAACAACTTGAGAGTATTTAGAGCTCAGATTGATTTGTATTGTCAAGAGTAGGTATCTGGTTAATTGTATTGTTTACATTTTAGTTAAATATTTACAGTTTATTATTTACATTATACTTAGATATATTATTATAATAATATTTATTTTGTAGTTTATTTGAATGTCGTACAACGATGATCGCATTTTTGTATCGAATGATCAGATGAAGAAATCTTATCAGTGGTGTAATGTTACACCGTTGATCCATTTTAAGATTGTCGAGTTCCACTTTGCCGACAGGGTGTTGAGGTAATTTGGCTTCCACCAGCCGATTCTGTATATTCAAATTAATCACGACTATCTGCACGACTATGATGGATACGACAGGGAAAATGTAAATTAGGAAGTCACACATGCTGAGTTCATTGGTATGTGGAACAACAGAGCTTCAACGTTTGGAGTAAAACCCTCGCAGGTTGGCCAAACACATGAGAGCCAAATATGAGCAGAGTAACACCGACAATTGTATAGAAAAAAGAACCGGCTTCTACATTTATACAACCAGAAATGGGCTTGAGCTCCTCAGATACTCACCGGTTTGATGATACTATTTTATACACACCCGAGTTTTATCCTCCACAGTCACCCATTTACTCGAACTTTGGACAGAAATGGATTTTCAAGAAATGCAAAATTTCCTGAATTCATCAGAGATTATGGAAGGGCAGAACGGTTATATGGATTTGTTCACACCACCACCTCCTATGCCCTCGGTGACTGAGGAGGTGAGCTACACTGAAGAGGATGCTGAAGAGGATCCCGAGGCACCACAAAGGCCACAACGTGCTTGACAACCGCCGCAGAGTTATCTATCGACCATACCCCTTCATGGCTAAAAATTACATAAAAATGATTTTATGTCTTTGTATAATACAATTGAGTTAAGATTTTATTGTCTTTTTCACTATTTTTTATTATTCACTTAATCTAAATCTAGTTATCTTTAGTAAATAGTGAATAGTTTTTCAAATTTGACCATACTAAGAGGTATTAAAACTTTCATTCTAGAATGTTAATTTTGTGAGTCTGTGAGATAGGTTTCGAAACCTTTCCAATAGGTTTCAAAATCTTACCTAAATTATTTAATTTTTACATTTTGGTCATTATCTCATAACATTTTCATTTGAACTCCGATTCAGTCGCCATTTTTTTAACTTCAAGTTTTGTGATGAACATGAAATTAAAAATATTTCCTACTAATAAAATGTAAAATTTTGTTGGTCCTTGAAACTTTTAAAAATTTACAGATTATTCCTTAAACTTTGAATACTTAACAATTTGGTCCCTTATTATTAAATTAGACTTAAGCAATATGATAATAGTAAAAACATAACATTATAAATAACTAATTAATACTGATGCAATGTAGAATATATTTTCAAATAAAAACGTAATATTTTCGAACACAAACATAATAAATCACTGAGACATAGGCACATATCTTGGTTCATTTGGACAGTTTGATTTCGAATGGCTTTTAGCCTTACATATGGTACATCTCTTTTGTTGTCCCTTCTCTATGTGCTGAAGATTCATACTGGTATAGATGCGAATCAGTCTAGGTCGGCCATTTGGACTTCGACAGAGTGTAGGATCCGGTAACCATTTTTCATGCTCCATTGATGGCCAATACTTTGAATTCACGATCGATGGGAACTCACTTTTGTAAATATCGACCATACATTGGAGATCAAAGCATTCATCAACATAACTACACGGGTCAACCCCTACAACCATACATGCTGCAACTGCATGTGCACATGGATATCGCCACGCTTGGAAGTCACCACAGTCACACCATGTACATTTGAAATCGACTCGAAATACATTTGAGTGGGCTACTTTGTTGTTGCGTCTAGAGCCAACAACATCGAAAGTCTGATTCATTCGTTCGAATACATGAACGGTCAACGAGTTGTATTCTTCACATTATTCTGTATTTTTGTCACAATATTCAGAGCCTAACGTTGTCCCATATTTCTTAAGGACTCGAGCTGCTTCCCTTTAACGAGCCAAACCTTAGCCAACCGGTAGTACGTCTCTTTCACCAAGCTTACTATTGGGAGATAACGTGATCCTTTTAGTACTCCATTTATGCACTCCACAAGGTTGGTTGTCATTTCCTTGTATCGTCTACCACCTTCGTCATACGATTGGGCCAATATTTCCTTCTCGATATTGTTGGCCCAACTCCAAACACGCTCCCCGTACTTAAGTAAATTCTCCATTTTCCTTTCAAAATCTAGCCATAGTAGTAGATATCATGTGCCATAATATATGTTGTTAGTATCTAGAAAAATCATAGCACATAAATGGTTGGGCAAAAATATGGAGTTTGAGAAAATGATACTTACTCATGCTTAAAATCTCACTGCGAAGGTATTGATTTTTGAACATACATCTCGTAGTTGTTCTTACTGATGTGGCGAACACAATATGCAGGGTATATGTCCAAAAGTGTCCAACAACTTCCCTCTCGAGTAATTTCTGCTTTGATACCTTTCCCTCGATCGGATATAATGCAGACCCTATTTTCTCGGACAACATGATCACGTAAATTGGTTAAAAAGAAATTCCAAGCTTCCACTGTCTCCTCCTCAACAATTGCGAATACAATCGGAATAACATTTCTTTCACCATCTTGCGCAACGACAATCAATAGTATATGATAGTATCTCTCGTACAACCACGTGCCATCGACTTGGATCATATGTTTACAAAATAGAAAGCCTTCAATGCATGGCTTGAACGCCCATAATAGTCGATGAAAAAAATTATGCCCTTCAACCAGTTGGCCTTGTCGGTCGTATGCATCCTTTGTTTGATACCTCACTATGGTGTCTGGGATAAAACGTATCATTGCTAGCAATAAAGCCGATAGCTCATTGTACGACTTATCGTAATCACCATACATTGAATGCAATGTCTTATCCCTTGCATGCCACCCCTTCTTCTATTTTATTTGATATTCAAATTGTTACGCAATGGTTGTCCTGAATCGATGAAAAGGGAACCCATGGATTTGCTTCGACCAACTTCATCACGTGGTGACTTATTACATTCGAGTCTAATTTGTTGTGGTCCTGGTCGATGGATGTTCGTAAACATCTGTGATCATTGTTATACTCTGTGACCTCCCAACAATTTATCCTCTTAAGCTTCGACACTTGAATCTTCTAATTGCACCCTTGTCTATATTTTACACATTTCGCAAAGAAAGTCCTCAGGGCATATCTGGGAATTGCGATGCCCTCATCGCATCGAAATCCACTGAGTTCATGTGAGCAGGGGGTTCATAGAATGTAATGTTGCCTTTGGTCGGAACAAATTCTCCAGCACCAAAATTAGGGGCATTACCAACGTCATCAAGGAACAAATCAGGATCCTCAATATATTTATCTTTGCTGGAATCTTCAAGTGATTCTTCCCATCGACCTTGTAGGTTCTCAACATTAGTATCAACAGTCGGATCAATAATGACCCATATGATACTCATTTGTCGACGACCCACCTTGATGAAACCCACTAGATTTCCCACTTGCCAACATTGCGACAAAATCACCTCCGGACATATCATATTCATTACTTAAATCCATTTGACTAGATTCCCCAACTACGTTTCTTTATGGGTCAGGAATATCACACACCTCAGCAAACAACTCGACATTTCGAATATCCATAGATTAATGCTCTGCAATCATTATTCCAACATCTGTATTATCTTTGAAAGCTATTGCAGAATATCTAACTGGATTGTGATACGTCAGCCACCGATACCGCAAACCATGAATCCCAGCTCCAATTTTCTCGGATATCTTATCCTTCATTACTCGAAGCGTGATTTTCTTTTCAAATCTTATCTTCGTAGGACTTTCAGATTCAAATACAATACGGACATCAATTTTCACAATTTGTCCATTGTAATAGAAAATCGCCACAAATATGTTGTTGCTCATTTTCTCTGCATGTTCGAAAAATATATATTTTCAATTATAATACACAAATCAAAATGAACAACTAAAATGTCCTTAAACCTAATTTTAAACAATAAATTTAAAACATACTACTTATTTATAGAATTATTTCGAATATATATTCGAATAGACTTTATAAAACTATACTAATTTCTCAAAAATACTAGTTACATTATATTATTACGAATTTTTTATCTAATTGAACACCACTACTATAATTCTAAACAAAAATAAAACATTCATCATTCTAACATAAAAATTAAATTTGTTTATTACTTAAAATGTTAGATGGATAAAATAAAATTAATATTTCAAACCAACTTACAATATTTTTTTCCAACAACTTTCTTCTTCTCCTTATTTATTCAAATTTTTACTCAATTTTTTCTCTAACAAATTACCTTCAACATAATCTATTTAAAAAAATCATATTTTTTTTACTTACATACCCCTACACCACTTTTATCTACACTAATTATTTTTTAATAAAAAAATTTACACTACCCCTTATATAATTTAAAATTATTATAACACCATTTAAATTTTAAAAATACCCTACCACCTTTTACCCCTAAACTTAAAAATCAATATGTCCTACACCCTATCACCGCATCACTCCACTACACCATCCAATCAATCTTACACAATTAAAATTAAAAAATAAAATCCATTCCCTTCCCGAAGCATGCATGCAGCTGCCTCATTTACGAGGCATGCAACATGCATGCAAAAGGATGCATCGCTGCACTGCACCACTGCACCCTGCCACGGCACACTGTTTGAAGTCGAATGGAGGGCAATCCGCCTTTCAACAGTGCATGCAGCTCTGCGTGGCTGTCACGTGGCCGTTGGTGATGATCCAGACACTGTTTGAAGTCAGGGGAGAGCAGTCCCACTTTGAGCTAGGTTTTTTTTTTAATTGTTTTCTCAAAAAATATTGATCAAAGACGGGTAGAGAATAGCCCGACTTCACTTTTACTATAGAAACAACAATATTATTAGAATTAAAGTGGGGAGTGTCATATTATTAAAAAAATTAGACAACAATATTTGTGTCATTTTGCCCTAAAACTTAATTTTAATATTTAGTGAATAATTTTGTCAATTCAATTGTAGTTACATCAGCTAATTAATTGATTCATGATTTTCAATTCATACATACCATCTCTTAATCTATTACCATCGAAACTGAATATCTAATATGAATGAAGTAAATTCATCCAATTTCAATTAGTTATTCCGAATCCAGAAAGATTAATGCTTACTCTCAATAGATAGTTGTACGAAATTCTAAGTATTTATATAAAAAAAAACATTCAAATAATTATCCTATCTATGAATAATGAATATCTCTTAATCAATATTCAATATATTATTATTGTGTGTGTATATATATTGATAATAAATAATGATATATTATTTATTAAAAATTTAAGAAAAAAATAATTTCTTTTATAATTATAGGATCAATATTTGAATCCTGAATACCAATATCACTCAATAACTCGTATAAATTTTATGCATTGGAAATGTAACAAGAGACCCAATCAAAGTAAACTTCACTTCATCAAGCCAAAAAAAGTATGTTTTATAACAAAATTCAACATATTTATATAACCAAATTATTATCTTCAAAACAATATATCCAAATTATTAAAATGCTTTCCTCAATATTTCTTAACGTAAACTTTATTTTTAATTAGAAATAATAAAGTGTTTGAGTTGTAGTATAATTTTATAACTCTTTTTTCAATAGTATGAAATTAGCACTTTTATTTTTGTTACATTTGGACTCCTAAGTTCTTTAATATTATAAAATTATTACTTTTATTTTTTATCTACTTAATTGAAATAATTTTATAAAATATTTTAATAATTTATATTATTAAATTAATATCCGATTAATCCATACCAATAGTTCAAACAATACTCTATGTTATAAAGATACTTCTTATAGGATGTTTTAGTAATTTATATATTCAAAAAAAATATAATATTATTATTAGGAGGCTCAGATCGAAAGGATTAAGAAAAATAACATATAATTCCGTAATATCACGTTAAAATAAAAAAACAAAAACCAAACGAAACAAATATTTACCATATTTGTTCAACTCAAACACTCCGTATTTGATTCGCGTTTGGAAAAGAAAACCCCTAAAATTGTGATCCAGTGGATTTGAACCAAAATCAGAGAATCTGGTTTTGCTAATCCTAATACGTTTGTCACCATTCACAAACTGACAAAAGTCCAAGGAAACAAAAGACAAATAAACAATCTGAGAATTTGAGTGTGAGTGGGTGACTGTTCAAGTTAACGTTACTGTTTTCCTACTTACTTTAGATTAATTACAAAAAATAAGTTATTTTAAAGTACAAAAAAATGTTTAAAATTTTAATTACAAAAAAATGTTTAAAATGTTTTTTAGTTAAAATAAATATTTAAAATTTTATTTTTGACTGAAATAAATGTTTATTTTTAATTTATTTTAAAGTTAACTAAAACACATACTTTAATTAAAAAAATTTAAATATTTATTTTAATAAAAAAATATTTTAACCACCTATATCAAAAAATAATATAATTTAAATATTTATTTTATTATTAAGCTTCTTACTTTTTGTTTTCTATATGCTTATTTCCTTGTGCAACTCAGACTAATAAATGCAGCATCAGGAATTTCTGTATCTATAAGAGGAACATATCACCCAGAGATTTCACTCTTCTTTCTGTTTTTTCTAACTTATTTTCTAGTCTCTCTCCCCCAACAGAGGAAATGGTTTCGGGAGCGGCGGCGGCGGCGGCACCACCCTCGTTTGACGGCCCCACCCATAACGCCACTGCCGGGATCACTCGTTTGATCCGAGGCCTTGATTCTGATGAAACTCGAGATCAGTCTCTTGACCTTCTCTGCAAGGTATTTGTTTTCTCCTTTCTGTTTGGTTTCTCGGAAAAAAATATGTGATCAAATAAAGCAAAAACCATTTGAAAGAGTTTGAAGCTGTATATAAGATTATATAACTATACGACTGTTTAGCTCAGTAAGTGTGATATTTTGTCTTATTTGTAATCTTTTCTTTTCTCTCCAGAATAGACAAACTTGTGACAATCTGGCAATTCTATTATGGAATTCTTTTGGTACTATGAAGGTCCTTTTAGAGGTAGGTTTTGCTATTTCACTCTATGTTACTTCAACTTTTTTTTTATTTTAAACTTTAAAGTATTTGTTTTGGTATCCGATTTTTCATTTTTTTAAGTATTAATGTTGGCATCAGTTTCAGAAGGTACAATGCTCTACTCGTTAGATTCGAATAACATTGATTTCATCTCTAGAAATGTACTATTTGTCTACCTACTCCAAGAAAACCATAGATTTGAAAGCTTTACTTATACATACAATGCCCACACATATTCAATACTAAATGATTGTTTACCTTTTCATTATTCAGGTAATAACTTCAGCTTACCGTCCATTATTATCCAATAGCCTTACAGACAAAGCCGGTTACACAAGTTTGCAATGCCATAGCGCTTCTCCAGGTCAATTCTTCTAGTTTCATTTTTGTGCATGAACATTGACAAGTTTTAGTCTTTTGCTTCAATGAAAACCCTGACCATTAAAGGAACCTTTTTTAGTTATTATAAGTGTTTTTTTTTTCGTATCTTTAACTCATGGGTTGATTTTTCTACTTCCCTCTTGGAAGAACTTTCATGGAGCTAAACATGTACTATAGAATTGTATAAAATGAATTCTTGTTATTGTAGCCTATTTTAATGTCTTAAGCTTTTAGCTAAGAATTTCAAAGATGATTCTTTGGTGAAGACTAGTAAAATCTGTATTTATTTGTGTATTTTTACATTATGATAATTTTTATTTCGTTGAAAAACTTGATTACATCCATTCCTTGTCTCTTTACAGTCTGTAGCTTCTCACCCTGATACAAAGATGCCATTCATCAGGGGTAACTTCACTTTTAGTCCTCCAAATACTTTATGAACTCCACAAGTATTCAAATTCAGTTATTTTGTTTTATTGTGTATTAGTATACCTTTTATAAAATGTGTTGGTTGCATCATAAAAACTGTTCTAATTGAAGTATTTATTTGTAGCTACTATGCCAGTGTATCTTTATCCCTTCTTGAATTCTAAGAGCAGTGAAAGGAACTATGAATGCTTAAGGCTCACCAGCTTAGGTGTCATCGGCTCGTTAGCAAAGGTAGCCTTCCCTCGCATCTTCTCTTCTGTTTTTGTGTCAATCTCTAGCAGAATACATACATCATTAGAACTCATGGAGTAGAATTAAATGGGTTTTCAGTTAATATATTTTGCTTTATTTTGACTCGTGTTTATCGATTTTTCGGTTTATGCAGGTTGACGATCCAGAAGTGGTTGAATACCTTCTTTCTACCCAGATATTTCCTAGTTGCCTGCGCTGCATGGAGTTCGGCAGAACGTTGTCAAAAACAGTGAGTGACTGCACTTTCTTCAATTACAGAGATCTATAACTGTTCTATCAGTTGTTTTATGCCTTTTTTGTGCATATTTAACTATATTCTTGAAGCTAACATTATCAGCCTGCTAATATAATGGACACTACAGGTTGCCACATTTATAATTTACAGAATCTTACTGAATGATGAAGGTCTCAAGTACTGTTTCATTCTTGCCGAACGATATCTTTCGGTAAGCCAATGCTTGGCAAAATTAATCGAGCAACTCGATGAAGAAGATGAAGAAAATTTGCCGCGCCTGCTGAAAAACGTCATCTGTTGCTATCTCAGGCTCTCAGAAAACCAAAGGTTATCCAAAAATACACGTTCTCTATATACATATATATCATTTTTACAATTTTATTCTTTAATGTTTGAAACTTCTTGTTTCTACAAGTAGGACACGACCACAATTAGCAACCTACATTCCGTGGAAGTTGATGGATTACAAAAATATCAATATCCTTCAAGTAAGCTTCAAAAACTTAATGTCTTGCATTTGGTTCTTATGAAATCTGTGTTTCTAGAGAAAAACCATGACTTTTGAACAATTCCTCCTGCTGTTTTCCTTCCCAGGCTGATCCAGAATCCCTTGGTAACTTACGACAATTGCTTTGCAATCTAAAAATCAGCCATGGCTCTATAACTCGATCGAACGGCAACTCGCCGGGGTCGTTCATTTGATGAAGGGGAATGCAGTTTACCTTATTCAGGCTTGAATACACAGTATACAATATGAATACCCCATGCATGAACTTAACTTTATAGACTTGAACCGTAAGTGTATAGGCATGCATATGTAGACTAAAAACAAACTCGTAATAGACTGCTAGTTTCAGTATCCGAGACATTAACATATTAGCCTGGATATTATCTGTTTAATGCTATCATGTATTTGTATACTATATCGATATGTGTGGGGTTAGAGCTTACAAAACATGTCCGAGCTCTAAAATATGTCTGCATTGATAAGAATTCAATAATGATTTGAGCTTGAAAATACTCGTCCATGATGATATAATCTCGAGAAAATTTTTAGTTTAAAAAAGTTCGTTCTTAATAATGTTTATGATTTTGAGTTGGATAAGATTATATTTTAGGTTTGATTTTTTATTTTAATAATGTGTAATTATATTTATGAGAAAATATAAGATGCACAGGCGGTGGAAATATTTTTGTTTCCAAAAGTATCCTAATTTTAAGGGTTAGAGATCTAGTTTAGGGTTTGTTGTTAGAATTTAGGGGTTGTGGTTATAATTTGGCAAAATGACAAAAAATGCCCCTTTGCATGTTTTGTCATTTGGCCCCCTATTTTTTTAGAGCAAACAACTCCCAACGTTTGCATGTTTTGTCATTTGGCCCCCTATTCTTTTTTTGGAGCAAACAACCCACAACGTTTCAATTTGGTCCAAATATGCCTCAGTTGGATGGAAACCGTTAGTCAACTAATGGTCAGCGGTGATGTTGACTAGACTTGCCACGTGTTAAGTTTTGTTGAAATGTTAGCATCATATTTGCCATGTGTCACCATCAGGTTCGACCACGTGTCAACGGTTGATTCTGACGTCGGCAACTCTTAACACGTGGCAAGTCCAGTTAACATCAATCGCAGACTGTTAGTTGACTAACAATTTCCATCCAACTGGGGCATATTTGGACCAAATTAAAATGTTGAGGGTTGTTTGCTCCAAAAAAAGAATAGGGCCCAAATGACAAAACATGCAAACGTTGGGGGTTGTTTGCTCTAAAAAAAGAATAGGGGCTAAATGACAAAACATGCAAACGTTGGGGGCATTTTTTGTCATTTTGCCTTATAGTTTATGGTTAGGATTTAGAGTTTGGGGTTTATGTTTTAGGGTAATATGTTAGGTATTTAGGTTTTTACTTATAACCCCTAAACTCTAAACTCAAACCACAATCTCTAAATTCTAAGCACACAAACCTAAACACCTAAACTGAATCTCAACTCATAAAATTAGGGCGCTTGTGAAACAAAAATATTTCCACTTTCAGTGCAAGGTATAATTACCCTATATTTATTTAGTTGAGTTAAACTTGACCTAATCTGAATATGAGAAAAAAAGTTAAACCTATGAATGTCCAACCTCGAAAAATCTGAATTTTTAAAAGTGTAAGTTTTGAAATTTAGTCCTTTTTTTATCTTTGTGTTGTGTATATCTTAGAATACGAGATTATAAGCTTTCAAAAATTCTCTTCATATGATCAAGTTTTTAGTCTTAATGGAAAAAGAGATGTTGTTCATCCTAAGAGACTCAAATTCAAATAATTTTGTCTGTAAGATTTTGTATTATGAAATGGTTAAGAAAAAATATGAACATACATTATCTTGTAATTATAAAATCATGTTTATCTTACGAGACCAGAGTTCAAATAACTTTGTCTGCAAAATTCAAAAGATTAACAAAAAAATATGAACAAATATTCATTTATAATCATAATAATACTATAAAAAATGCCTATAACAATAGTATTAGTCTATATAACTCATAAAATTGATCAAATCTATGTTCATTTTATTTCCGATTAGACAAAAATCGTGCCAAAAAACTATACGAGAAACATGTTAAAAAGGCCAGACGAAAAGACATGCTAGACGAATGCACTAAACTGCCGCTTAAGGAAACACTTTAAAAAAGAAAATTATTTTAGAGAGAAAGCTAGGTTTTTTTAATGAAAAATACTTGATCACAGCTTACACAAGAATTTCAATTGTATGGTTTATGAGTTTAGGTTGTAGTGTTTATAATTTAGGGTTTATAGTTATAATTTAAAATTAAAATTTAGAGTAATAAAATTAGAGATTTAAGTTTTATACTTTATAATTTAAATGTGAAGAGTTGTATATATTTTTTTACACAGCTTGTGTATTAAAATATAACATTTTTTAATTTTATTCCACAATTTTATTTACCTCAATTTTTAACGTGCAACGTTTAAGTAATTTCATTCGATTACGAATAAAAAAATCTATTATTAGTTTCATTCACATTTTTATTTGCCTCATTTAAAAAAATACATTTAATCATTTTTAATTATTTACTATTTTGGGAATCACTAAGAGATTAATTTTTATTTATTTAGTATTTTATATTTAAATAATTTTTAATTAAGTGATTCATGATTAATTATTATTGTTTAGGAAGAAAGATTTGATCTTTACATTGATATTGGTTATCAAAAATAGGTGAAGCAATTTTAACACATGTTTATTTTGATGAATGCATGCAGTGGCAGATTCACCTTAGTTTAATGTGGACATGTACTCACTTTCAAATTTAAATTTTTTCATATTAGTTATCTGTTTTATTGATTGTATTTACTTTGAGATTTTTATTTGTGTCTACCTTGAAATTTTATTTATGCACACCCTAAAATTTTATTTATCTACACTCATATAAATTGTAATAAAAAAAACTGACTAAAGATGTTCTTAAGTAGTAATTGTTCCTTCTTAGGAGTTCATAAACATTTCATTTAAATCCGGTTCATTTATAACGTTAAACATTAAACCCTAAAAAATAAAAAATCTTCAAGTCCTGAGACTTATGTTTCTACTTTTTACATTTTTTCTTTTTCAAACACAAAATTCTAAGTTTTTAAAATTAAAAACGCTCAACTCTCTGAAGACTTAAAATATCTATATTTTTTAAATCGTTTATTTATTCAATATATAAAAGTATATTCAACTATTATTTAAATTGTAATTTTTATTTTTAAATTGTTCATTTCAGTCTCTGAAGATATTTTGTTAGAAATTTAGTGAATTTATGATACCTTTTCTTTCTAAGTTGAATTAATGGTTCTTTATATTGATTTTATTAAATTAATTTAACAAAATCATTCATTTTTGTTTTGCTTTTTATTGATTAAGTATAAATTAATAATAAGTTCAAATTAAGTTGTTTTGAATTGTTGTAGCCTTGTAGGTATTATATATCACATTACTTTATAAATTGTAATTTAGATATTTTAATTTACTAATGTGTTTTTATAGTTAGCGTGAATAATATGTTTTAATCCCTTTTATTATGCAGGATTGTACAAGACATGAGAAAGCAATTGTTTGCATAAAATTATCCACATGATAGATATGTTATATATGTCCGTCTTTATAAATTGTAACATAAGACATTGTTTTATGTTTTTTTAAACAAACTTTAAATTATATATGTATAAACTACGAATCCACTATATAGTCAGGTTGGATAAATTATTTACATCGTTATTGTCTGATTCACTAATGTTTGCATTGATAATTTATTTATACAATTGTAAATAAGTATTGTTAACTTATTTGCACTTAATCGTTTGTTCGCGAATGCTAAACAAACATATTCGCAAACACTAAACAAATTAATTTCGAACACACTAAATAATAAACGAACTGAATTCCAACATAAAATTAATGTGTGTTCACACGCTCAAAATATTTATGGATCCGCGCCACTGAATGCATGCAGCGATTACCAGCATCTGCATACCCGTTGTTCATATTCTGTTCTACTTTTTAATGGCTTTCCAAAACGTTTTCACTTTGCTGATAATGCCCCGCGGCCGCTTTTCTTGAACATTCGCTATCTTTTCCGGCAAGTTGTTCAACGACGCTCCGATGTCATTGAAGGCCTTATAAAGCTCCGGGTAAAGCTCATCCATGGATTTCTTGAATTTCTTCGACACCTTGATTCTTTTTTTAGATGGAATCCGCTCATCGCAGTTGAAGAAGCCGATTAAAACTCGACGGTCTCGATAAGCAATACAAGCTCTCAATATGAAGCTCCCATGGTCCTTAAAATGCTCGGCGATGAATTCCTCGAAGTTCCTCAACGGGTTATTCAGCAGAAACAGCATCGTCTTGCAAGACATCGTGAAAACATCGGCGTTGTAAACTTCCCAGGACGAAGGCGCTCTAAATATAAACTCGTTGTAGTAAGGCTTTTCGTTGAGAACAAGTGCTTGAAGCGAAATCAAAACCTGGAGAATCGTCGATTTGTTAGGGTTCCACCGCTCCGCCTCTCTGCCGATCCAAGTGTTCAACAAGCTCAAACAGATGTAGCCATTGTTGTATAAATTAGGGTTTAATCCTTGACCGAACGAATGGTAACGTACTCTGGGAGGACGATTGGGATAATCCGAAGGGAATTCAAAATCAAAGAAGAAAAGTCCGTTGTGATACGGAGTGTTTTGAGCACCGACAATGGCGGCTCTTAAGAGATCGATCCTCCCTTCGTAAACTCTCACAAGGATCGATTCCGGGAGATTCTTTTCCAGAATTCCCCATTCTTTCATGATCCTCTTTACAGTTTTATCATTGATCTTTCCACGGGAGTTCTTCTGCTTCGACTTCTCTCTGATGTAAAAATAATGATCGGAGAAATCAGTTACGCAATCAAATTGCTTGAATTTAACACCGACTTGCTCAAGATCTGCAATTCCACGGTTCAAACATAAGATATATAAAGAACATGATATACATACACACTTGATGATTTTAACAGGAATTTCTTGATAAAAACTTGAATAGAAAAGAAAGTTGAAAGAATATACCTAAATCCATTAGTTTAAGATCGGTAAAGAACTCAGTAGCAGCGGCAGAGTCTAATCACAAGAAAGTTGAAATGTGATATTGTGGTTAAGTGCAGTTTTGATCAAAACTACGAGAGATCAAACGCTGATTGCCGAGGATTCTTGTTTGTTTGATCAAAATTTGTGGATTAATAATAAGAAATCAAAGGGCCAAGAAAGTTTCCTACGGTTTTGAGCTGTTCTTGGAGTTTTCAGTGCTTGCTTGAACGAGTCGTGATGACACGTGGCTTTCCATTTTGAATCGTTCTAGTTTGAAAGAGAAAAGACAAAAATATTGTCTTTTAATTTTCCCCGCAAGTAGAATCCGAAAAATTATTACATGGTCCCGCCTCACCACGTCATCTATAGTCATTCTCACTAAAAATCAACTATGTAATTTTTTTCCATATTATTTTTAAAAAAATAAAACTTCACTTTAAGTCATGTAAATAGGGAGTTGATGATTACATAGAAGTTGATTATGAATGAATTAGTGACATGAAAAAAAATTTGCGTAGATGATTTTTAGTGGATGGGGATCATGGATGGCGTGGTGGGTCGGGACCATATAATATAATTTTTCGGTAGAATCTAATTTATTTATTAAAATATTGCACTTTTTACAGTGTTTTTGAAGATGACATCATTTGTTATCGTCTATGAACAATAATTTGATTAATTCGAATAAAAAATTTAAAAACAATACCAAAAAGGCACCGTCTATAAACAATGTTAATATAAAGATGATACATGGAGGCACCTTCTTCAAATAATAGCCACTATGCCATGTGGTGCACAACCAGTTGCGTGGGCCCTATTTAAAGACGGTAGTATTTGGCACCGACTTCAAACAGTGCCCGCATATAATGTGGCTTGCATGGCAGCTTTGGTCAACGTGGCAGTGTACAGGGCAGCTTTGGTCAATGTCATGCATGTAGGGTGGCAGTGTAATGGGTACCGGGAATTGATTTTTTTGATTGGGGGATGGGTTGGTTGGATGAGTGGTTGGGATTAAATTTTGTGGTGTTAAATAGAGGTTGAAGGTGAAAATAATATAGATGTGTATTTGATTTTTTTTAGTTGATAGAGTAGGAGGAAGAAGAAGATTTGGAGAAAATATTGTAAGTGTGTATTTTTTTAATTTAGTAATATTATTATTTCATTAATTGTAATTTAAAATTTTAAATTGTATGTTATAGTGTAATTAGTATGGAAATTTAATATTTATTTTTTAACTTAGTATTGATGATGATTAGTATAAGTTTAATGTTTGATGTTTTGAATATTTTTGTGTTAAATAGGTGGTTGAAGGTTTGAAGAAAATTGAGTAAAGAAGAAGAAGGGAGATTTGAAGAAAGTATAGTAAGTATATGTGTATTTTATTATTTAATTTAGGTTCATTAGATTTATTTTTAATTTTTAAATTTTATGTCATATTATTATTATTATTATAAGAAAAAATGATTTTTAGTTTTTTATGTTTGAATATTTGGAGAAAATATAGTAAATAGATGTGTATTTTAATTTTTAATTTATGTTCGTTAGTCCTATTATTATTATAGTTAGTAAGAAAATGTGATTTTTTAATTTTGAAATTAGTATCGATGATTAATATAATTTTAATGTTATTATAATGCATTTTAAAATTTTGAGTATTCTAATATAGTAAGTAGATGATGCGTATTATTTACTTTAATTTTTTTAGAATTTAATTGCATCTAGTAGTAGTTTATATTTTTAAATTTAATTTAATAAGTTGATTTAGTTAGTTATGTAATTTTAATTAATAATGATTGATTGATTTAAATTAAATTTAATAAGTTTGATTTAGTTAGTTATGCAATTTTTAAATAATAATGACTGATTTATTTAATTATTTAAATTTAATTTAATAAGTTGATTGATTTCTCCATTTAGTTATGTAGTAGTTTATATTTAAATTGCATGTATGTAGTAATAGACTTAGTACAATTGTCTCAGGTTACTAATATTTTCTTACTTGTCATGTAGGATGGCTAAGCAAGCTTCTTTATTGCATTTATGTGACCGACACATTACTATTCTTAGGGTTAATGAGATGGTACAAATTTTTTAATAATTTATTTATTACGAAAGCAATCACTTCTATATGTTTAAATAATACATTAATTATAGGACATGAATGATACATTTAGACATCATCGGAGCATGGCAGACACTCCCCTAGACGATAGAGTCATTCATTACTTGCATATGGCGAGAATTTATCATGTAACATTCTTTCGTGGGTTCAAGTTGGTTCTCAGATTGATTACCACTCTAATTGAGCATTAAAGACCGAAAACACATACATTTCATATGCCGTGTGGAGAATGCACGATCACGCTAGAAGACGTGGTTTTTCTTATCGGGGTCCCGGTAAACGAGAAGCCATTGATCGAGCATACTTGAGGTTCAACTACTGAAATTTTCCAAAAGTACCTTGGGAAAGTGCCATATGGAACTAATGTAAAAGGGTCTCGTGTCAAATTGAGTTGGTTGCAAAGTGAATTAGGACTCAATCAATATAGTACGGTTGATAAGATTTATAAGACAAGTCGAGCATATATTCTGTAAATGATTAGAGGGAAACTGATGCAGGATAAATCTGGCAATTTGGTCCATATACGGTATCTGCGTTTTTTGGATACTCATTGGGAAGATGGTTGTCAATATAATTGAGGATCGACCATATTAGCGTGCTTGTATCGTGAGTTGTGCAAAGGTGCTATACTAAAAAATGGTCAGAAGGTAAGGGGTATTGGTGGATGTTTGTTATTGTTGCAAGCGTGGGCTTGGCAGCAACTTCCCTTTTTTGCACTGATTACTCGAACACATATACAATTTCCTCTTGTTGCAAGGTAAATATCTTGATTTTGAGTTGAATGTTTAAATTAAATTTACTTGTTTTTAAAATATTATTGTGATTTGTATATAGATGGTGCGATGGAAAACATCAGATGGGGTTGGCGCACAACAACGTTAAAGTATGTAGACCTCAGATTAATTCATATTGTCAAGATTATGTATCCGAATGGAAGGTATATTTGGTTAATGTATTATTTACATTTTAGTTAGACGTATTATTATAATAATTATATTTTTTTGCAGTTTATTTGGATGCCGTACAACGATGACCTCATATTTCTACCAGAATATTTGATGAAGGATTATGCTTTATGGTGTAGTGTTACATCGCTGACCCACTTTGCTACTGTCGAGTTCCACTTTGGAGATAGGGTGTTGAGGCAATTTGGCTTCCACCCACGTATTCCATTAGATCATTACTTTCTTCATGACTTTGATGGACGCAGTAGGCCAGATGTAGATTGGGAAGTCACACATGTCGAGTACCTTAATATGTGGAATGACCGAGTTTCATCATTTTCGTATCGTAGTCCAATACAAGCTGATGATTTTGATTTTGAGATTTCAGAGTACATGATCTATTATCGTAGTAACGGAAAGACGTACTTAACTACTTTCGAATAAAGAGAAGAATGCCGAGGGTATAAGAAAAAATGTGGTGGCAAAGGTAAATCATCAAAGACTGCAGCGGGCGCATCTAGGAGTAGAAACCTCGAAAGTTGGCCAACCACATGGGAGGTAGATATGAGCACGTGAACGTTGACAACTATATGGAAAAAAGAATCGCCTCCTACATGTGTATAACCAGAAGTGGGCCCGAGCTCCTTAGATAATCAAGGGTTTGATGATGCTGGTTTATACAGACCCGAGTTTTATCCACCAAAGTCACCCATTTACTCGAACTTTGGAGAGAATATGAATTTTTAGGAAATGTAAAATTTCTTATATTCATCAGAGAGTATGGGACGGTAGAGCAGTTACATGGATTTATTCACAACACTGCCTACCATGTAGGGTTGACAATTTAATCTGAATCCGATTTGAACCGAAGAAAAAAATTTAGTCCGAATCTGAATCTGAAAAAATGTTCGAGTCCTAATAAGAGGCAGATCGAATATGGATATTGTCATGATCTGATCTGAATCTAATCCAAGTTTATGTCTTCCAAATCTGATCTGAGTTCGATCCATATCCGAGTTTGAATCAAAACATTTATGACTTTTAATTACTTAAAACAAAATACCATGTATAATATTTATATTAAAATAATAAGACAACATAAATAAAGTAAAAAAGTTAAATTAAATGCATTAAAGGAAATATATATTTGAACGAGAACATAAATATGTATTAGACAACTTGAAATAAGCGTAAAAATAAAATTAACTTACACACATATATATATATTCATATTAAAAGTGATAATAAAATAGTAAATGATGTGAAATTTCAAGATAAAATTATGATATATTAGGCTAAAATTATGAATTAAAATATAAAGCAAATTAATAGCATAAATAATAAACACAAAAATTTAAATGAAGTCAACAAACGAGGGATAAAAATGAATAAGTACATAATTAAATAGCATAAATTAAAAATGCAAGAAATTAAATACACAAAACTATGGACTGATTTGCATTAAAATAAAAATATTAAAGGTCAAAACATAATATACCCTAAAGACACTAAAATTCGTGAATCTACTCATCAGATTCGAACCAACACTAGGGAAGACAATTTAATCTGAATTCGATCTAAAAAATCCAATCCAAATCCGGTTGAAAAAATCTGAATCCAAATCCAAAAAAATATTTGAGTCCGATTGTAACGGATTTGGATTTTATGCAGTCCGATCTAAGTCCGATCCATTGCCATCCCTACTATTATGCCCTCGGTGACTGAGGAGGTGAGCAATGCTGAAAAGGATGCTCAAGAGGATCTCGAGGCACCACAGAGGCCACAACGTGCTCGACGAGCGCCGCGACATTGTTATTCGACCACACCCCGTCATAGGCAGAAATTACATAAGAAATGATTTTTTTGCCTTTTTGCCCTTTTGTGTAATACCTTTGAGTTTGATATTATTGTTTTTTGTTTTCCACTTTTTTTATTATTCATATAATCTAAATATCTTTAGTAATTAGTGAATCACTTTTCAAATTTAATTGTTTGAATTCATTAATTAGTAATGAAGTAACTTAATGAAAAACAGCTAAAAATTAGAAATGGCTTACATGTTCATGCTTAAGATCGGGAATTAAGTTACCTAAATTATTGAATTTTTACATTTTGGTCACTATCTGATAACCTTTTCAATTGAACTCCGATTCAGTCATCGTTTTCTTTGAAGTTCAAGTTTTGTGATGAACATAAAATTAAAAATATTTCCAGCTAATAAAATGCAAAATTTTGTTGGTCCTCGAAACTTTTAGAAATTTATTGATTAGTCTTTGAACTTTGAATAATTAACAATTTGGTCCATAATTATTAAATCATAATCAAACAATATGATAGTAGTAAAAACATGAAATTATAAATAACTAATTAATACTAATGCAAAGTAGAATATTTTCGAATTCAAACAGAAATCATTGAGGCATAGCATGTATCTTGGTTGGATCCGAGTCAATCTAGGTTGGTCAATTGGAGTTCAACGAAGTCTAGGATTTGGTAACCATTTTTCATGCTCCATTGACAGCTAATACTTTGAATTCACGATCGATGGGAACTAACTTTTGTAAATATTTACCATCCTATAGAGATTAAAGCATTCATTAACATAGGTGTACGAGTCAACCCCTACAGCCATACATGCTGCAACTACAAGAGCACATAGATATCGCCATGCTTGTAAAGCGCTATAGTCACACCACCTACATCCGAAATCGACTCGAAATACATTTGAGTGGCATGTTTTGTTGTTGTGTCTGGAACCAACAACATCAAAAGTATGATTCATTCGGTCGAACTCGTGAACATTCATCAACATTGTATTCTTCACATTATTTTGCATTTTTGTCACAAGATTGAGAGCCCAACTTTGCCCCATAATTATTAAGGACTCGATTTGTTTTCTTTTAACACTCCAAACTTTAGCCAACATGTAGTACGCCTCTTTCACCAAGCTTACTATTCGGAGATGATGTGATCTTTTTAGTACTCTGTTTACGCAATCCACAAGGTTGGTTGTCATTTGCTTGTATGGTCTACCACCTTCATCATACAATTAGGCCCATCTTTCCCTCTTGATACTATTTGCCTTCAAACGTGCTTGTCGTACTTCATTAAATTGTCCATCTTCCTCTCAAAATTTGGCCTCATTAGTAGATATCATGTGTCATAATATATGTTGTTAGTATCGAGAAAAATCAAAACACATAAATGGATATGCATATATAATGGAGTTTGAAAAAATGATACCCATGCTTAAAATCTCATTGCGAAGGTATTGGTTTTTGAATTGTTTGTAACTGTTCTTACCAATGTGACGAACACAATACACTAGATATGCGTACGGAGGTGTCCAATGACTTTCGTCTCGATTAATTGTTGATTTCATACCCGTCCCTCAATCAGATATTATGAAGACCCCATCTTCTCAGACGTTATGCTCACGTAAATTGCTCAAAAAGAAATTCCAAGCTTTCGCCATCTCATGCTCAACAATTGAGAATGCAATTGGGAAGACATTATTCTCACCATCTTGCATAATAACAATCAATAGTACATACGAGTATCTCCCATACAATCATATGTCATTGTTTTGGATCATACATTTGCAATATGGAAAGCCTTCAATGCATGGCTTGAACGTCCAGAAAAGTCGATGAAAAAATTTATGCCCTTCAACAAGTTGGCCTTCTTGGTCGTAAGCATCTGAGGTTTGATACCTCACTATGGTGCTTGGGATGAAATGTGTCATTTCTAGTAATAAAGTCGGTAGCTCGTTGTATGACTTATCATAATCACCATACACCGACTGCATTGCCTTATCCCTTGTACGCCACCCTTTTTTGTATTTTATTTGATATTCAAACTATTGTGTAATGGTTACCTGAATCACTAAAATAGGAACCCTTGGATTTGCTTCAACCAACTTCATCACGTGATGGCTTATTACATTTGAGTCCAATTTGAGGTGGTCCTGGTCGATAGAAATTCGTAAACATGTGTGATCGCCATTGTACTTTGTGACCTCCCAATCATTTTTCCTCTAGATTTGCAACACTTGGATCTTTCAATTGCACTGTTGTCCATATTTCACACATTTGGCAAAGAAAATCCTTGGGCTGGATTCTACAACAACGTAGTCCACATGATTCTTGATGCTATACTCTTTAGCTGACAATGTAGCTTCATTCTTTTCATTAAATTGAAGCCCAACTGACAATTCATCATGCTGACTCAAAGTTAATTGGGACATATTCGAGATTAAGGCTTCTTGATCGCATCGAAATCTACTAAGCTCATGTGAGTAGGAGGTTCATACCATGTAATGTCGTCCCTAGTTGAAATAAATTCTCCAACACCGAAATTAGGGTTATCACCAATGTCATCAGGAAACAGAGCGGGATCCCCAATATCTTCATCTTCGCTGGAATCTTCAAGTGTTTCTCCCCATCGACGTTGTAGGTTTTCCACATCAACATCAACAGTCGATCCGTATGATGTTGCATATGTCAAAAGCCCAGCTGGATGAAATACACACGATGTCCTACTTGCCAACATTGCGACAAAGATGTCTCCGTACATATCAATCTCATTGCCAAAACCTATTTGAGCAGATTCTCCGACTACGTTTCTGGATGGGTCGGGAACAACATGCACCTCAGTAAACAACTCAATATTTCGAATATCCATATATTCATGCTCTGCAATCATTATTCCACCATCAGTATTATCTTGGAGAGTGATTGGAGAATATCTGACTGGATTGTGACGTATTAGCCACCGATATCGCAAACCATGAATTTCAGGTCTAATTTTCTCGGATATCTTCTCCTTCATTTCTGAAAGCATAATTTCCTTTTCAAATCTCATCTTCATAGTGCTTTCAAATTTAAATACAACCTCGACATTTTTGTTTTCACCATTTGTCCATTATAATGAACAATCGTCATAAATCTGTTCTTGTTCATTTTCTCTGCATGTTTAAAATAATATATATTGTCAATCAAAATACATTAATCAAAATGAAGATACTAAATCAAAATGACCATACAAAATTTTAAATTACTATTACTAACATGAGTTTTTTATAAATATATATTTTTATAAAATTAATTTTTTAAATATATTTTGAATATATTTTTTAAATACTAAATTATTGTTGCCTTCATTTTAACCATATTTCAAATATATTTTTTAGTTCTAATTTTTAAAAATATACTAATTGGTAAAAATATAGTAAAAATTACCAAATTCTAAACAACTTCAAATGAGAGCGTAATAACCCATTTTTGACTGGGCCTAAACTCAAAATCAGATCCAAAAAAAAATACAGTCTTATTATTATTATTTCCAGATAACCCAACTATCCCAATAACCTATTAATTCAAACACATTTCAAATATACCCATTTTACATAACCAAATGCCCATTATCCTTACCCATAACCTAGATCCAATACCCAATTATAACCTAAAAACCGAATCCCCCCTTATCTTCATCTGCCGCATGCCCTTTGCCTTCTTTCAACAAAAAAAACGCATGCCCTTTGCCTCTTCATGTACCACAGGCGCCACGCGCCGACCAATCGCCGATCGCACGCGCACCATCTCGGTTCTCCCACCGCCTTGCCACGCCTACTCCACTGCCCAAGCACTTGCAAAAAGCAAAGAAGGGGTTATTATCATGAAAACATCATCATATAAGGGCAAATCAACAATAAATATGGGGATTTCTTTTTATGTTTTAAGTACTTGAAATGGGTATTAAAACTCATACATGCATGTAACCAGGCTTCTTCCAGACAAGAAAAAAAAGCAAGAAAAATTCAGATTCAGTTTTTTTTCGAACACAAAAAGGGATATTCGACGAAGAAATAAAAAAAAAAGGCAAAAATTCAGATCCAAGCTTTTTCGAACACAAATAAAGAGAACAAGAAATATAATTTTCCAGACCCAAGTTTCAGAGTACAAAAGAGAAGGTATACTATTTTTCCTTATTTTTTGAATATAAACACAAAAATAACAAAAAGGAGAGGATTCAACTTATCTCGATTTCATTCTAAGCCACTGCCGACGTGCATGGCCGAACCACTGGGGCGTTAACCGGATCTTTGATTTTTTAAGTAAAAAAAGGGGAAGGTTTGATCTAATCTAGAGTTCAAAATTAAGAAAAAGCAGAGAGAATATAGAAAGGAGAGTCAGACGGCTTGAAAAAATGAGGGATGATATGAATCTGTCAGATTTTAGGTTATAAACACAAAACAAATGGGTAAATCGCACAATAAGTCCCTCCACCTTAAGCAATTTGCATTAATGGTCTGTCATTGTATAATTATGCTCGTGGTCCTTCGTATTTTAATTTTCTTTACAGTCTGGTCTCTCATATTTTAATTGTTATGTTATTATTATTATTATTATTATTATTATTACGTATATGCTTGTGGTATGATTATGTGTAGTTTTGAATACATAATGTAATTTATATATATTATATAGATACATATATAATTTTATGTAGAAATTATATCCTTATACTATGTTATAATATATATATATATATTACATATATATGCGTGTATATATTATTATTTATACATAATGTTAGTAACATGTTGCTATACCTTATAATATGTGATATACAATACATGTTATATATGTATTTATACTATATCCTTATATATCTTTTTTTTGAATAGTATATCCTTTTATATATATATATATGTGTGTGTGGTTGTTCTCTTTTGTTTATGCGTCTTTTGTTTATATTGATATTTACATTTTGTTCATACATAATTAATTGTCATTTTATTTATTGTATTAGTACTAAAGGCCTTATTATTCCGGTACTTTATTGGGAGTGGCATCCCGATCTTCGGGTGTCATCTCTTTTGATTGTCCTGAATATCGAGGCCAATTTTAAAATTGCTATGCATACATGCATTTTAGGAATTAGAATTTAAATTAAATTGAAATTTTATCTTTCTTAATAAATACAATGCGAATCTTTAGGTACCAATTTTGGGCGTGGTGAGGTGCTAATCCTTCCCCATGTGTAACCAACTCCTAGACTCAAAATTTTCTCTGGTATTATTTTCCAATGTCTGGTCTACCTGAACCAAGTGACCGATGACGACTCTAAATCTATATAGAAAATGATTTTTCGCACAAAAATAGTTGCTACAGCTTGGCAACTCCGTTGGGGACCAATTTTTTATATAAAAAATAGAGTTAATCCTTAATTTGGTTTGCATCATAATTATTACGAAAAATAAAAAATTTAATTTAATTTTTAATTTCTAAACCTTGTTTGCTAATTGCATAATGTTTGATATAAATTGGATCATGCATCAGGTTCAGAACCCTTAAGTGGAAATGATTACTTCGCTTCGTGGGGTGTTCACCTCTGTATAGTGTTGTAATTCACTTTCAGAATCTGGTCCTTATATTTCGTGAGGTTCACGCCTCCGTATGGTACAAGGGTCGTATTCCCCTGAACCAATGTCATAGCGATAGTTCGGGTACCGTTTACTTTAGAACTCAACCGCATATAGCGGACCGTAGTAACCTACCCTCTTTAGAGCCATGTTGGAATGCTACCCGTTTAGAAATAACCCTTATAGGTTATGCTTTCTATGTATGTACTTTTGTTTCTTGTACATTTTTTTGTACTTTTAATTGATTACTTTATGTTATTATTTGCTGCTTAATTTATTTAATTCTTTATTATTCAACAATTTCGTTGTACTGACTTGTTTTTTTCGTGTGTGTTTTTACTTTTTTTCCTGCATTTAATTTGCATGTCATACCATACCTAGAAGTTGATTCGAGAAAAGTCCATTTTAGAAGACGTTTGACATGGAATGGAGGTTCTGTAAAATCAAAAGCAATAATGCTGAAGTATAGGGATGGTCTGAACAGATGCAGATGGAAAAATGGGATAGCTTGACGGCAGCACATGTGTCAGAGGTTATCAAGCCCACTTTGATTGTTTCACATCAGAATGACCACCATCAACTAAGAGAAATACGGCAGAGTTGGGGTTCGGATATGAGAGAAGCCTTTCAACAGGAATTCAGTGACGTAGCTCTTCTACTAGATGTGTAGAATGATATGCATTTGTTTAGAGTCTTAACACAATTTTGGAATTTGGGATACTGTTGCTTCACTTTTGGGAATGTGGACATGACTCCCACAATCGAAGAGTATACTGCCCTGCTCCGTTGTCTGAAATTCAAGGAAGTGAAGGTCTACATCCAACCCAAAGACCAGTCACCTTTCCTACAAAGTCTAGTTGACATCACTAGGATGAGCAAAGAATGGTTCCGAGGAAAGATTGTGAGAAAATGAAAGACTGACTGCATAACTTGGGCACATATTCGAGAGTTAATCCATCAACACCCTGACCCACCAAAAAATAGGTAGTTGTTTACTTTCAGCATTTATGGGATGGTCATCTTTCTGAAAGCCTTGGGGAATATAGATTACGCCACAACAGATTTGTTTAACAAACTCAAAAAAGACATTAATCCAGTGCCAGCTATTCTAGCAGAGACTTTTCGATCACTAACCGCATGCAGGAAAATGGGAGAAGACAGATTTTTGGGGTGTGTACCACTATAGGAAATCTGGATCCGAAGTCACTTCTAGGACTTGAATTTTTCCTATCAAATGTGCCTCATCACTTTATCTCCAATAAAACTCTTTTTGGAAGAGTATCAAGCCGAAGCTATGATTGAAGATCAATGGAAGACCGCTTTTCGAGACCTCCGAGATGACACCGCTAAGTGGAAGGTACCTTGGTTAATCTTGACTGAGTTTCTCTACCGTTGTGGAGAATACGAATAGGTACCCTTGCTAGGAATTTAGGGAAGAACTAGATATTGCCCTTTGCTTGTGTCACACCAATATGGTTCGATATAGTTTATTCCCGCTACTCAGGGTTTGAATACTTCTGACTTTAAACACGAATATGACGACTACAAAGCAAAGGTCTAGAAAATGAACCGCTCTTGGAGGAATATTCACATGATTGAGATATATGATTCTCTGATCACTCCAGGTTACGAGGAATAGAGACTCACTCGGGTCAACGATATCATTCCTTCTGCAAATCAACAAAATGTTCGACCCTTGAGAGAGCATATAAATGATGCTTCTTCTGATTTGGAGAAGGCTAAAAAGGCTCATAAAAAAGAGGTACGCGCCTTAGAAAAAAACATCTCTAAACTGGAAGCGTCAAATTATTTAGTCTCGGTAGATGTGGAGAAATACAAGCGGCAATGAGAAGATGTCTTGAAACAAAAGAAAATACTCGAAAAAATACCATGAAGAGTTGAGAGAGGATTGGAAAGAACTGAAGCAAAACTTACGAAGACACGATCTAGGTACCACTGCCAAAGAAGTAACCGCTAAGCTCCTAAAAGAAAGAAAAATGGCTGATAGCTACGCTCGAAAATATAAAGCTAGCCAGAAGTAGATAGAAAAGAAGACAAAAGAGTTAGAATTATAACTCAAGAACTAAGAGCTCATAATGAAGAATTTAAAGCCCAAATTATGCAATTATAGGGGCTTTTACAAGAATACCACAACCAAGACAATGCTGCTCGAGAAGAAAATAAGGTTTTAAAAGCAAGAGTGACCAAACTCGAAGATGCCCTTCGTGACTGCAAGGAAAGACTTGTCTCTTTTGAAAGATCTTTGTAGGAAGATAACCATCGAATAATGTACGGACTTCAACAAGCCGGTCAGCTGATTCGAGACCAGCATAGAGCAATGATGGACGTTATGGTACAGGCACAGAGGGTGGCCCAACACGTCCAGGGATTGGCAAGGGAAGCACATGAACTGCGCACGCGTGTTAGTCTAGGGAGAGCACTAGAAGCCCGAGTACATGCTCTACTTCAAGAAGTCAAGGTCTTATGAGTAGAATCTAGACGCTATATGTAATACGTTATCTCTGCTTTTTGTAACCAGACATCTTTATCTAATAAAAGTCATTCTAAGGACTATCTAAGAATCAACTCATCTATTGCATTCATTCTGACATAAATAACATTTAATTGTTTATTTTTGTATTATATTTTGCATACATTACTAAGGATAATTGAATTAATTGTGAAAATATCATGACAGAAAGTTTAATTCAAACTGCAATCATTCCGCATTGATACGGTACTCGTTTGTAAACCAGAATAATGGAAGATAGAGTAGCCAACCTAGAACAAGGCCAGAAGGACCTTGAATCTCGTTTTGATCGAACCAAGCAAAACACCAGCGAAAAGATTGCCAGTCACAAGTAGTAATTTGGCTCAAATAGCTGCTTTGCTTGGTAAAGAAAAGGTTTCAGATGACACTGTTGAAAAACCAGAGGGTACTGCGACTACATCTCTTATTAGGGTTCAGTTAGAGACGTCGATACCCTAAAGGAGAATATACATTAACACTACTGGAACGCATGCTAACCATCAAAAAAATGGTAACTACGAAATAACCGATTGATTCAGAGACGGTCCATGAGGAAGAGATACTAGATCTGAACATAGTGGAAAAGATTAAAACTAAGTTGGAAAGCAAAAATGAAGAAAGGTTTTGCCTCTTTTTAAAACAATTTAGAGCCATGCTAGGGGTGGGCGAACAGGGGAATGAGGCTAACGACCTGAGCCTCGTGTCAGATTTAGTCTTCTTGCCAAAATTTAAAACACTAGATTTTGATAAATATGACAAAACCACTTGTTCTTCCGCTCATATAACCATGTACTGTAGGAAGATGACATCCTTTATAAAAAATGAGAAGCTGCTGATCCATTGTTTCCAAGATAGCCTGATTGGGTCGGTAATCTGTTGGTATACGCAGCCTAGTCAGGATAGTATTAAATTGTGGAAAGACTTTTCCAAGGCCTTTGTTGAACACTACAAGCATGTTTCTGACATGAACCCCGGTCAAGCTACGTTGGAAGGGATGAAACAACGACCAAATGAAAGTTTGCGCCAATACACCCAAAGATGGCGCGACATAACGACCCAAATTCATCCGCCCACTCCGAAACATAAGATCACTCCTATGTTTATAAACACTTTGAGTGGAGCATTGTTTGACTGCCTGATAAACAATACCACTTAGAACTTTGCTGATTTGATAAGGATTGGGGAATCGATTGAAGTAGCCATAAAAACTAGAAGGATTGATACTGGGGAAAATTCTCGAAAATATTACAAGAAGAATAATAATAAGGTGAATATCGCCAGCACCTATAATGCCCTTCCAAACTTTTCTATTTCTCAACCATAGGCTTCTACCGGGAACATACAAGGCTCAAATAAGAAAAAAGATAGAGCCCCCAGGAAGGAAAAGGAAAACATATCTTTTACCCCACTGTAGTATCATACACTGAGTTGTATTCTCAGTTGTATAAGGCTGACTTGGTTTGGTTATATCATGTCACACCATTCAAGCCCCATTTTTCTGCATGGTATGATGAAAAAGCTCACTGCGACTATCACGTTGGCACCCCGGGACATACAACAGAGAACTGCATTGCTTTTAAGAAATTTGTCCAAAATCTGATAAATACGGGGATTTTAAAGTTTGATAACCCAAACGTGGCCGCTAATCCCGTACCAAACCATGGAGGGCGTAGCGTGAATGCCATTGAAGATAGAAATGATAGAAAATGTAAGAAAAACACATACGAGGTCAAGTCCCCTCTTAGATGGGTGTTTCAGCAATTGTACATGGCACGTTTAATAGAAAATGGGGATGGAAATAGTACAAGAAAGATGTGGGCCTTACTGCGAATATCACCAAGAAGAAGGGCATGAGATCCAAAGCTGTGAACAGTTTAGGCAGTTGGTCCAAAAGATGACGAACAATAAAGAAATTGAGTTTTTGAGAAAGTTGAAGGGATGAGAGAGATGGACGTATGCGCATCCGACAATCCTAGTGTCAAATACAGCGCAGACCGACCTTTGTTCATTTCATCTAAGCCAAAGGAGAATAGTTCACCCTAAGTGGAAACTACAAAGATGGCTCCAAGATTATCATCTCGGCTCCAGCCCCTTTCCCGTTCAAGAACACGCATAAAGTTCCTTAGAATTATGCCACTCATGTTTCTATGCCAGAACCACATATTGAAAAAGAATTCGTACAAAAGGAGGATATGGATGAGTAAAAAATTGAAGCTATAAATAAAGTAGAAAATTTCACTAGGAGTGGTTGATGTTACCCACCAGGGGCATCGAAGACAGTAGAGACAGTGAAAGACAAAAAGGTACAAGTCGACTTGAAAAGATATTTGGCGAAGAACCACCCCCAAAATAAATGAGCCGGTGACTGAAGCACAAGCTCAAGAATTCTTGAAAATTTTAAGACATAGTGAGTATAATGTTGTTAAACAGCTTTAAAAACAACAAGCTAGAATTACAGTACTCGAGTTGCTCTTAAGCTCGAAGAAACACCGTAATGCATTGTTGAAGGTGTTGAATCAAACGTTTGTTCCGGATGATGTTTCTGTAGCCAAGCTAGACCAGATAGTGGGTCGCATTACTGCAGATAATTATATCACGTTCAGCGATGATGAAATTCCAGATGGAGGAACGGGGTCCACCAAGGCGCTAAACATCATTACCCACTACAAAGGGTATATTTTGCTAGGAGTACTCGTTGATAACGGTTTTGCATTAAATGTGTTACCGTTGGCTACTCTCTAAAGGTTACCGGTCGAAAACTCCTACATAAAATAGTGTCATAACTCGGTGAGAGCTTTTGACGGAACTCAAAGAGATGTAGTGGGGAAGATCAAGATACCCTTGCTGATTGGGCTAATAGAGTATGTCATTGACTTTGTGGTGATGGGCATTAAGCCAACATATAATTGCTTACTAGGAAGACCTTGGATTCATTCCGCCATTGTCGTTCCTTCATCGCTGCATCAGAAATTGAAGTTCGTAATCGAAGGAAAATTGGTGAGTGCTGAAGCAGAACATGACATCATTGCTTCGATAACGTCTGATGCTCCCTACATTCCACCAAATGAAGATGCTTTGGAGTGTTCTTTTCGTGCTCTGGAATTTGTAAATGCAACTTTTGTCGTGGAAGGAAGCAAGATTCTTCGCCCTAAATTATCCAATTGTACCAAAATGTCCATTTGGGAGACCCTAGGACGAGGGGCTAAGACTGGAAAAGGTTTGGGAAAGAACTTATAGGGAAGCTTACGTGCAAAATGTGTCATCTTAAAAAAAGTTCTATATAGGGAGAACTAGTAGTCTTAAGACTTTAGGGTAAGAAGTTTGAAGTTCTATGAAGGAAAAACTTATGGCTTCAAGATTCAAAAGCAAAAAATTCTATATAGGAGGAATTTGCAGCTTGAAGAATTCACCCCGAAGAGAGCGAAAAGTTCTATACAGGAAGGACATACAGCTTAAAAAGTTTTGAAGCAAGAAGTTTTATATAGGAAAAACGTTTGCTACAGGATTCTAAGACGATGAGTTCTATATAGGGAGAGCTCTCCATTTGAAGAACCCACCAGGATGCAGAAGGCTCTATATATGAAGAACCTGCAGCGTTGATAATTGAAGGTAAAAAGTTCTATATAAAGAGGACTTGCAGCCCAAAGATTTTGCCAAAGATAAACTGAATTCTGTATAGAAAGAGTTCATTTCTCCAAGGCTCCAGATAGAAGATAAGGGAACGGTTCTATATAGGAAGAACCGGCAACCTCGAATTCCCAGTTTGAAGATCATATCTCCCCAACAGATCCTATTGTTTTAAAGATTTCGCCTTCGAGAGCGGCTTGGATGAACTAACAGAAGACCAAAGAGCAGGCAGTGGCCAGAGAAAAGGAACTCAGACCCACCTAAACAAAAATGGTTATTCTTTCGCCTTTGCTCTATTCCTGTTACATAGCAATGAGCAAAAAGGGGCAGCTGCAATAACCCATTTTTAATGGGGCTTAAACTCAAAACCAGATCCAAAAAAATAGTCTTATTATTATTATTTCCAGATAACCCAACTATCCCAATAACCTATTAATTCAAACCCATTTCAAATGTACCCATTTTACATAACCAAATACCCATTATCTTTACCCATAACCCAGATCCAATACCCAATTATAACCTAAAAACCCTAAAATAATTATACCTGAATTCCCTCTTATCTTCATTTGTCGCATGCCCTTTGCCTCTTCATGTTCCACAGGCGCGTACGCGCCAGCCATTCGAACGTTGTGGTTCGCACGCGCGCCATCTCGACTCTCCCACCGCCTTTCTACGCCTGCTTCATCGCCCAAGCACCTGCAAAAAGCAAAGAAAGGGTTATTATCCTGAAAACATCATCATATCTGGGCAAATAAACAATAAATATGGGGATTTCTTTTTATATTTTAAGTACTTAAAATGGGTATAAAAACCCATACATGCATGTAATCAGGCTTCTTTCGGACAAGAAAAAAAACAAGAAAATTTCAGATCCAGTTTTGTTCCGAACACAAAAAGGGATTTTCGATCAAAAAATAAAAAAGGCAAAAAATTCAGATCCGAGCTTTTCCGAACACAAAAAAAGAGAACAAGAAATATAATTTTCCAGAGCCAAGTTTCAGAGTACAAAAGAGAAGGTATGCTATTTTCCTTATTTTTTTGAATATAAACTCAAAAATAACAAAAAGGAGAGGATTCAACTTATCTCGATTCGATTATGAGCCACCGTCGACGTGCATGGCCGAACCACTGGGGCGTTAACCGGATCTTTGATTTTTTTAAGTAAAAAAAAGAGAGGGTTTGATCTAATCTAGAGTTCAAAAAAAAAAAAGCACAGAGAATATGGAGAGGGAGAGTCGGACGGCTTGAAAAATTGGGGATGATGTGAATCGGTAAGATTTTAGGTTATAAACACAAAACAAATGGGTAAATCTCTTAATAAGTCCCTCCGCCTTAAGCCAATTTGCATTAATGGCCTTATGCATGGTATAATTATGCCCGTGGTCCTTCGTATTTTATTTTTCTTTACAATCTGGTCTCTCGCATTTTAATTGTTATGTTATTATTATTATTATTATTATTTATTATTATTATTATTATTATATGCTTGTGGTATGATTATGTGTAGTTTTGAATACATAATGTAATATATATATACATAAATAATTTCATGTTGAAATTATATCCTTATAATATGTTATAATATATATTACATATATATGCGTGTATATATTATTATTTATACATAATGTTAGTAACATGTTGCTATACCTTATAATATTTGATAAACGATACATGTTATATATGTATTTATACTATATCCTTATATATCTATCTATATATGTGTGGTTGTTCTCTTTTGTTTATGCTTGTCTTTTGTTTATATTGATATTTACATTTTGTTCATACATAATTAATTGTCATATTTATTTATTGTATTAGTACTAAAGGCCATATTATTTCGGTACTCTATTGGGAGTGGCATCTCGGTCTTCAAGTGTCATCTCCTTTGATTATCGTGAATATTGAGGCCAATTTTAAAACTGTCATGTATACATGCATTTTAGGAATTAGAATTTAAATTAAATTGAATTTTTATCTTTCTTAATAAATACGATGTGAACTTTTAGGTACCAATTTTGGGCGTTGTGGGGTGCTAATCCTCCTCCATGCGTAACTAATTCCCGGACCCAAAATTTTCTCTAGTTTTATTTTTCGGCGTCCGATCTACTTGAACCAAGTGACCGGTGGCGACTCCAAATCTAGACAGTAAATGATTTTTCGCAAAAAAAATAGTCGCTACAGAGAGATGGATACATAATTTAAAACTTGAAAACTAAATCAACTTATTTACTTACTTGTTGGCTCCAAAAATTCAACAAATCTCCCTTATTTTTTCTCCAGATATCTAAACTACATGCAAAAAATTTAAATTATATCAAACATACAAAATAAAACGAACAAACTAAAATAGTACTTAAAAATAAAACTTAAAAACCGAATATACTTACAATATTTCTTCTTCTTCTTCTTCTTTTTCTTTTTTTCTTCTTCTTCTTCTTCTCCACTCAAAATTTTTCATTCAACCTTACATATTTAACGTAAAAATTACAATTTCCCCCCTTAACTACCCCTCCTTTAATAACACTAACAAATTTTTAACCTCTGTCCTTATACATTTTTAAAATACCTTAAACACCCCTTTTTAGCTATGCATGCATTCAAACATATTTTTTTTTACAAAGGTGCTCTTTACACACTGCCACACTGACCAAAGCTGCTGCAAGCCTTAGAAAGTGCAATATTTTAAGAAATAAGATGAGTTCTATCATATTTTGGAGAGAAAAATTAAAAGACAATATTTATGTCTTTTTTATATTATAAAATATTTATTTTAGTCATTTAACTTTTAAATGTTATAAAAATATTATTAAACTATTATCAATGCTTTATTAAATGTCATTAAAAGATGTGGTTAAAATTTTTATATAATATTTTTTAGAATAAGAATGAGACGAAAGTGATTACATTACGGGGTCTTTAAGCGAATATAAGAAGGGCCAAAGGAATCTGGTATAACAGATCAGTCAAATTATCCGGAAATTATAGAAGACCGAGATAGATAAATCGATCGGGTAAAGATTTTAGTTTAACCAAAAAGTCCATATTCATATTGGCCTCGCAACGTATCTGCACGAAGTTAACCATCCATACTTAATTGTAGAGATTTGCGATAGATCTCACCAGAGCGAAAGGACTATGAGTGGAAGGCGGTGAGAGAAGCGAAATAGCATCGGCGCAATCAGATCGGACTTGCACATATTCAGAACCATGATCCCAAGCTAGCTTCAAACCCTTGAGGATGCCCCATAATTCAACTTGTAAGGTCGTCAACGCACCTATATTCTTAGTAAAAGAGAGCATATGCGAGTCATCGTGATCTCGGACAACACCTCCCTAGGAACTATAATTAGAGAGCTGGCAGACAGCTCTATATGTGTTGATGCAGACCCAGTCAATCGGTGGGGCTTCCACTGTATAACTTCAGGCATAGCAGGGCCTGCTGATGCCGCGGATAGGGGCTTCTAATGTATAATAACATACTCAGTTTCCATATTTACATGTTCAATTAATTTAATTTTAATTCAAAAAAATTAATATATTTAACTACATTATTTGCACATTTTATCATTTTTAATTAAAAATAATTTAATAGTTAGAGGGAAAATGGTATCAAATTGAATTTAATAATTTAAAAATATGTTCATTCATAATACGATACCATTCATGACCAGCATTATAACTTTCAAACTTTTTAAAATGAAAAGCTAAAGCAATTTCTAGAATATATTTCACATTATCTAACCTTTCTATTTTACAACAAAAATCAAAGTTTAATGATTATTTTGAAACATTTAAAAGTTGATGACCAAAATGAACAGTTAAAGGATTATCTAATCATCTTAAGATATATGCGGGAGACCTAAATGTACAAACTACAAAGTGAAGGAAATAAGAACAAAAATTAAGCATTTTCGAGTTTTGAACTTTCATTGTTAACTTCAGGAAGGGAGAGGGATGATCCACCATGTTTGCTAGAAAACGGTGTAGACCTTTTAGACGTGCGTTTTGTAGCGATGAGGGAAGGTTCCACTTTCCGCTCGTCCATGGCTACATCGACGTCGTCTTCGTCGACACTTTCGAAAGCCGGGTGCATGTAGGCATTCTGAAAGAACCCTTTCAAGTTCAAATTCGGTTCCCTTGCTCGCTCCAATGTGTCCTTCATCATTGCTTCCTACAAACACAAATAAAAAGGGAAAAGGTGTTGGATTCGGTTATGTTGAATTACATCTAGTCATGTAAGATGGGTTTAAAGAGAGCCGACCTGTAAAGGACATCGGACAAAAGCCGGTTCGTAACGCTCTTTGCAGAATCTGTGGAACCATATGGTCAATACAGGAAGGGTGATAAGCAACGGCGTCGATGAAGCAGCTTCTTTTGTGCTCAATAATCCCATTAGTAGCAGCTGCGAGACGATTAATGCAACAATGACACGTAGATGAACATCAGGCCAGAATGCAGCAGCACTTTCGTATTCTTGATTGTAGACATTTATGATCTACAAGTTCATTTAAGTACATATTAGAACAAGAATTTACAAGAGAAGATAAAATACTTGGAGAAAGCATAAATTCAAACAACCTCGATTGATTTTATGATTGCCTTAAAACTTCGAGGTGATTTCCCGGCCCCCTACCCTCCTTTCCCCTCTTCTAAAACCGAACAGTAATCATTAAACTTTCATTCTATAATATTGATATCTCTATAAAGTATCTTGATGTCACTTAGATCACATCTTAAATTTGACACCAAGCAAAGTACACAGAGCAAGTTCATAACAAACCTACTCCTGAAAGATGTAAGTTCTCACCTGATGGCGGAATACGACATAAGACAACCCAAAGAACACGATTATGAAAGGAAGCAGGATAGGAGTAACTACAGCATAAACAAGGCCAAGTAAGAAGTAAAGCTGTATTCGAGGTTCTCCTGTATTGAAACCAAGGGTTCCGGGATCCATTGCCTCTTCCCGGTCCTTTTTGGTCTTAACCAAGAAGAAATTCTTCAAGTGATACATTATCAATGGTTTCAACCTCAGTATCTCGGCAGCAACTCCAGCCCAACCATCGACCATTATATAAGTAATGAAGAATGTTGCCTTCATTGGAATTGAGGCACCAATTATCTTTGGTATCCTACAAGTAAACCATATGAGGTCATACAAGATAAAACCTTTGAATGAGAACTTAATATCACTGATAAAACCTACAAGTTAAGCATTATATGAGAACATACTCATTAGTAGACTGATGTATGAAATGATTTAGCTGCTGAAACGCAGTTCCGGTGATTATGCTGCCGAGAAACACGTTGATAAATTGGAAGAAATAATATCTACTTGCCGATCTCCTTTCCAGAGAAGATAGGCTAATAAATCCTTCGAACTTCGACATTATCATCAATATTGTGGGCAGAAATATAAGAAATATCTTCAGAGCAACCCCGGGAAGAAAGCCTTGAATGAATGATTTTATGAATTTCCTGTTGTTATTTTTAGGCGGTTGAACGAAAAGGTTAAAATAATTGTATAAGCTAAAGAAAGTTCTAGTAGCTACAATAGTTATTTGCTAATAAAAAATGCCAAAAAGAAATAAAAAGATTATAACAATTTCCTTTGCTCTTCAATGCAAAACCAAGAATATTATAAAGAGGAAAAAGGAAAAGAGAACTCACGCTTCAATTATTGGTTTAAGGAAGGGAAGTGTTTTCTCAATGCTCTCTATATTAGCAAGGGACTGTACGATTGCGATAGGAATCATGAAAAAGAATGTAAGGAAGAAAAATGCAACAGCGACAATGAGCCTCCGAATTGTGAGAAACACAAATGGAATTGCAAGGTTTTCCCAGTACAGGTCTCGTGGTTCCGGAGCCCACTCGGTCAACCATATAGTTGGGCTCCTACATTGTTGAGTTTGTGCGCCAACAGCAGCTCCCCATCGAGTTTTGAAGGAAACAAAGGCTGCCGGCATGATTGATTTAGGGTTGTTGGTAATCTTCTCCCTCTCCGTGGATATCTGGCAGTCATTGAGGGAACAGAAGATTACAAACACACTTTCACATTACACAATTTGAATGCAAATACATTGCTGATTAGTTCAAAGATTGAGAAAGAAAAATTCAAAAAATACGGTTGAGATGATAACTTCAAGCAATAATGTTGGATTTAGAAACTGAAACTAATGATTGGACATTTACGATGTATGCATGCATGCATGCATGCATGCAGTTTTAAACTACAAGCTTTTGAGTCTGAAGCCATGCTTACTAGTCAATAATTATCATAAGGTCTAGAGAACAAGTAACAGTACATTGGTCGGCAAATTGGGGATGTTAAAATGAGTACTTGGGGTTACTAATCAATGAATGGAGAAGCAGAACAGAAAATAATCAGAAATGTGAAATAAATACATAGGCCGGCTTCAAATAAAGCTGGGTTTAGATTAGCATGTAAGATTTTCTTGATTGGAAGGGAAAAAAATGTTTGCAAAGAAACCTGCAGTCAGTAGAAATATTATAGAGCCTATGTTACTCAGTTCTGTTGTGATTATCCGACATAGATATGTGCCCGAAACGGGTATGTTCAATATTTAAAAAAAATCATATCCTATATCTATGTCTAGACATACAAGCATATGTCAATACTGTGTTGGAATGGACACAGGTACTTGATACTTCATAAAAATAAAGTGCCAGAGCAACATAGTTGATCTTCTGAGTTTCAGGACATAACAAAATACAGGGAACAAAAAAATGTTACTTACGTCTCTAGATAATCTCTCAATTTTCGCTGTATAAAAGTCAACTGCATCTACGCTGTCTCCCCAAAGGCCAAGGAAACCCGTCTGCTTGACGGAAGAGAAATTCATCAAAAGATAAAACAAATTATAGAAGGTAACTTAATAATGTAAAAAGCAAGGGTAAAAAAATATTTCTAAATGTTAATAGTCACATTATTTGCAAAAAGTTTACCTTCAATAAAGGTCTCTTAGATGGATTCCTTTCGTATTTATTTTGATAGTAGTCAAGCCAATTCTGAATTTTCTTCTTCTCCTTCACCAATCCTGAAAGCTTGTTAGCATTATAAACAACCTGCAAGCAAATAATTACGACAAAAAACCAGAAAAAATATATTTCAGCATTCAAATGAGTTAAAATGAAGCTTAACATGCCCAAAGACATATAAGTTTATGTTGATGTATATGTATAATATCAAACCTGATGACTGAGGTAGTGATCTGGATGGTTGACAAGAAAGAAATGCTCGACAAACTCACTAACTGATTCATCGGGATCAGGTGGGATATTTCTGACCAGTACCTTTACCAACAAAATGGTGTTAGAGAAAAAAACAAATTTCTTAACCAGCTGAAAAAAAAGGATTTGAGATGATATATCTTCAGAGCTAGCAACTAGCAACAAAAAGAGCCAGTATCTCATTGCTGCCACTATCTCATACTCGAGTTGCAAGGAAATGTAATCTCATTGCTAGCTCTGTTGAACTCAATAGTACAAACCCCAATTATTGGGATCGACTGGCTTTTTTCTTTTGAACTCAATAGTACAAACCCCAATAATTGTGCTTACTGTAAATTGGTCTGGGTGCCGTTGTTCCGATGCAAGGAAATGTAATCTCATTGCTGCCACTATCGCATACTCGCGTTTCAGTACGTAGCATGTCCAAAAAGTAAAGGCATAAGCCATGACCAGATGTGTCCAATATCTGCAAACAAAAAAATGTATTAAGAATGTTAACAGTTATGGAATTGTCTGGTATCTGTAGAAATCATAAACCACGTCAAAGTTTTCTTTTAAAAGCTAAAAGGGAAAAGAAAAGATAAAGCTTGGGATGAGAAAGTTCCACATACCTATCTGATCCATTTGGAATATTTGACATCGAGAGCTTATCAATATCGCTGAATGTTAAGCCTGAATGTTCCAGGGTATTATTGGTCCAATTAACTGGAACCATGATTGTAAATGCTAAGAAAGCAATAGGAACAAAAATTTTTAGCCTGCACTTCAATGAGAAAAAGAAGAAAGGTAAAAAAAATCACATTAGTTCAAGACATAAAAGTAATGTAAATAATAGAATTACAGATTTACATCTCACACAACCGTGGCTATAGGATTCTCATGTGTTGTGAATAGTTAAGATTTCAAGTTTTTATAATTCTCTTGGGAAGAAAAAACAAAGAACTAGCTGTTAATGAGAACCACCCAAGACCAGTAGTAGGAGTTAATCAAGCCCATTGAAACAAACATGAATGCAGGAAAAAGGAACATTACTGAAGTATTAGCATAGTTTGTTCATTATGAGTTCAATTGACCGGTTAAGAGCTAAAGATCATTTCATGTACATAGTAACAAAAAAATTCAAGTTTAACAAACCCAAGGAAGATTTTATGTTGATTGTGGATTTACCTTTTTTCCAGTACTTTATCATATTCCTAATCATTATTATTCCATCTCAGATCAGCTAAAATGAAAATTAAGCTTTTTATGTTCATAGACTCATGCTTTTGCCTTCCTACAGTTCAAATTAATAATTTGCATTCATCTCTATGCGGCCATGCCGGTTAATGTACCAATCAGCCTAGATATTACTGCAGCTTCTATAAAAGCATAAACTATCAATGTAGTATTAACCCAGTTTTTTTTTTTTTTTTTACTCTAACTGAGGCATGCTGTAATTTGCATATTGCCATCCAGTAGAATCTTGTACACAGTGTATTCACTAAAGCCAACTTGTGGTCTATAGAGATAGAAAGGAATTGACCAAGCAAGAATATACATACCCCAACAAGTAAATCCTCAAGTAAACAGCGGAATCCAATCCGGCATGGTCGATCAACTCTGGCTCCGGCATTTGGAGTGCAGCAGGCATCCAGTTGAGAAATCTGGCATATGACCTGAAGTCCAAATTCACGAACTTGCTTGCAAATGCACCATTAGCCAAAGGGCTGCCCCTTAAACCTTTGATATACCATTTGGGGAAGTAAACCCTGTCATTCACTGGTTGAATCCGAAGAATTGCAAATGCCAAAAAGAAAGCAAATGCACTGAGAATATTGATAGCCGCTGCAAGTCCAATATCACTTAGAGTAGGCATGAATTTGCTTCAACAATGAACAATGACTATTTCCCTGAAAATAGAAAGGAAATTTTCTTTTTCAGAAAACAATTTCTTTCTTCAGAAAATGGGTAAAGCTTAATCTATGCAATTTGAAGTAAAAATAGTCCAGAAAAAAGTTAAAAAAAAATCTTTTGACTTTTGTGTGCTTTTGGGAAGAGCTGTCCCCCAATGGCTTGTACCAAAAAACAGCAAAAGTTGAAATCAGATACCAATGTTTTTTTTTTTTTTTTTGGGGGGGAGGGTTCTCTTTTATTTTTTCATTAAAATCTTTCAAAATAAAATTCAAATTTCCTCTGGAATTTGAAACTCATGTAAAGCAACATCCATCACACTTAAACCCGAGACTCAAACAAGAATTTATGAACAATAAACATATAAGCATAAACAACCGAACAACAATACGATTAAAAGGAGAAATGAACTGTCGAGTGTCGATGTCACGTGAAGCGTTTTTCTCCCATATTTTCTCGGCAACCAAACAAAAACTCTTCCGGCTATCATTTACCTCCGACCTTCTCAAATCTCAACAACGAAGCAAACACTAAAAAGATGGACGTTATTACCCTTATTGAACCCCAAAAACAAATCGTTCGAAGTTCAATGCAATTTTGGACTCCTCGCCGGAAGAAGCTGAAACAGCTGAGAAAACTCAGTAAAAACACTTCAAAACGAGAGATGATTTGAGGTGAGAAGAAAAAGGATGAAAATCTAGTGTTTCTTCTTCTAATTCTGAAAAAAAGGGAAGTGAGGTGGCTACAATCCATGTTTGAAAGAAGTAAAGAACTTTGATACACACTGCGGATATAAATTTTAATTTATATGTGTCTTTTAATTTTAAGGTTTAGAGTTTTAGTTTTGAGTTTAAGGTTTAGGAATTTAGATTGTAAGATTTAAAATTTAGGGTTAGTATTTAGAATTTAGGGTTAATTTTTAGAGTGTGGGGTTTAATTTTTTAAGGTTAAGATTATAAATTTAAAATTTAAATTTTTATAATATAAATACACAAATTGTATATAATTAATTTTACGCAACATGTATATGAAAGTTTTACCGTAAGAAAATCTACGGAGAAAGAACGAAAGCAGCTGAAAAGAGTTATTGATATTCATATTGTATATTAAAATAATTAATAGAGTACATACATATAATTTGTCCTGATTAATTATTTTAAAATTATAAATTTAAATATAATATAATATATATATTTTTGGTTCGAGCTAAAGATATCACTTTCGATAGTAGTAATTAATTCTTTTGTTGTAAGTATTTTCATTAAGAGAATTGAATGATTGATTATAAAATATATATTATTCTCATGAATAGAGATAAAAACCTCTGATTTGATAGTTAAGAATGAGATTATAATATTTTTTAAAATTATGAATAAATAGATTCGGTCCATTGTTTATTAATTAGTGCCAAGATTAACTGGTCTTATACATCATTGTATCAGCAGCATTTGTGAAACGTGTTAGTTTGCTATTGTTAAATTTATTTAGATGACGATAATTTCTTGAGATTTTAATTTAAGGTGTCTAATGTATTAATAATTTTTAAATCATGGTTTAATACCTGAATGATGATGGTTATGACATATGTTGTTTACACGTGTACCAGCAAAGCAGTATTTAATCAACGGTTTGGGTAGATTTGTTTAAGAATTGTGTTACAATATTATTTATTACTTCAAATATGTTAAACAAAATAATAATAAAAATTAGAAAAAACTTTGATACACAGCCGTATAAATTTTAGTTTACACGTGCTTTTTAGTTTTAGGGGTTAAGGTTTTAGTTTAAGGTTTAGGGGTTTAGGTTGTAGGGTTTAGAATTTAAGGCTAGTGTTTAGAATTTAGGGTTTAGGGTTTAGAGTGTGGGGTTTAGTTTTTTAGGGTTAGGGTTAAAAATGTAGGATTTGAATTTTTATAATGTAAATACATAGGCTTATGTAAAATTAATTTTATACAACATGTGTATCAAAATTTTACCCATAAAAATTAACCTAGATATAACTGAAATATATAATATTTATATTGTATACGTGTAATCTAAAGACATCACAATATTAATAAATAATTTTTCATAAAATAAAATGTATAAACTTAAAAATCGAGCAGATCAACCTATAAGTGTTGAGAGATGGCAGTGCAGGTGGAATTGGGGGAAGAATAGATTGATTGTTGAAGGTAATCTTATCTTTCTTTTCTTTTTCGGAGTCGATTGGCCGATCTGAATCATTAGCTATTAGAATTGGGGGAAGAATAGATTGATTGTTGAAGGTAATCGTATCTTTTCTTTTTCGGAGTCGATTGGCCGTGGTCCCCCTATTATTCTGAATCATTAGCTATTAGATTTGGTCTAGATCTTTCTTCGCTTGATTGTTGCGGGAAGAATAGATTGATTGTTGAATGAGAAAATTCTACAACGTGGATCGAACATGCTAAATACTATTAATATTGAATATTGTTGAATATTATTAAATTAATTAATAAATATTAAAAATTATAAAATTTAATATTTAATTAATAATTATTTAAAATAAAATTTTAATTTAATTATTATATATATTATTATATTTTTAATCTTTATTTTTAAATAATTAGATCAAATATCAATTCCTAAAGTTAAAAACCCTAAATCTTTTTGCAACTCGCCTCGAGATTCGCTACTTTGTGATCCAACAATTGATCCATGAGAAGCGGCTTCATCACAAACAAATTGGGGATGCATGTACGAATCACTTATCTTTTGGTGCAGTAAGTCCTTGATTGTAGATTGAAATTGGGAGTGATCTCGCTGACAAAGGATTATTAATTTAGGGGTTTGATATTTGCTCCAATTATAAGAAAATAAAAATTAAAAAATATAATATATATGAAAAATAATTTAATAAAAATTTTATTTTAAATAATTATTAATTGTATGTTGAGTCTTTAAGATTTTAATTCTTTATTAATTAATTTAATAGTGTTCAGCGATATTCAATGTTAATGGTGTTCAGCAGTGTTTGGCGCACGTTGTAAACTCATCATTGTTGAATGTGATTCCAAGATAGCCCTCTCCTAGATTTCAAATCATAATCTGTGTCATGCTATTTTTAGGTCCATTGTTCACGATATTACTTCACCGGGTAGATTGAGAGATTTTGTTAGGAGGCTCGTTCGATCAACTGAAGTGCTTGCCAAGTTGGTAGAGGAGTCCAATTTTGAGTGATGGTGGTGAAAGCAATGAAAGAAAATGAACAAAATGAATTTATAGTGGTTCAACCTTCTAACAAGGTCTGCATCCACTACCTTAGCTTCCTCACTAAGAATTTCCAAATTTACTAGAATTTCTTTCCCTTTTCTAGGCTAAGGAGACAACCTTTTACAACCTAGACTTATACCATAAAGTCTAGCATCCAAAGCTTATACCCAAAGCTTTGGGAACCCCTCTTTACAAGAGAAATAAAAGCAAACTGAATTCCTTCTCAAGGTAGATGTTTGCACTCTAAAACTCTCACCTAAACCTAATACACTTGAGCATACATTGACAATTTATCTCACAAGTGTTTGTCTATACAAAAATACAACAATTTGAGCACTAAGACATTGCTTAATCAAAAGATTGTTGACTTGATGATCATTAGTTGTTCTAGGTGCTAGAAAGGTCATTTTATCTTCCCAAATGAGTTTCTAGTTGTTGGAGACCGTTGGGATTGGATTGGAGTCGTTGGGATGATTTTCATGCTGAATTTCTCATTCTGGTGCAGTTGGTATCGGTACTCGAATACCAGGTATCGGTACACCCACTTTGAGAAATAGCCGTTGGGGTAGTTAAAACATAAGGGTATTTGTAACACCGTCGACCCGGATGTCACCATTGGGCCTCAAACCCAATCCAAAACCATAAAATTTTCAAACTGGGTTTAGCCCAAACAAATTATTTCCAAAACATTTAAAGCCCACAATTAAAATTATTGTTAAATAGTCAAAACAATACAAAAGAGTTCCAATTCAATTTAAAACATTTAAACATTCGATTTAATTTATACAATTTCAAAATAAGAAATACAGACTCAACCACGAAAGGTCCTATGAATACATAGCCCACTAAACACAAGTACCGTACTCCAGATAGTACCGTCCACTAAGCATCGGGATCCTACATTCGGGAATCTTCAACCATGGTGTTGCAACACTCAACTCTCATTGGGTATCTGGATCCCATCAATCAATGGTAACTCAACCAAACAAGTGCTCATACTTGGCACGCAATATCACACGATCCACCGAGGATCCCTATAGTTGCCATTACAAACAAGTCACTCAACATTTATAGATTTATTACTTATTAGGCTCGTATACAACTAATCTCATTCATTAGCTCCATGTTATCATATTTATTCAAGGTGTAATTCCATTATTAATATTCACATCGATTTCTATCCTTAACTTGCATTTATATATTATTTATCGTATCGGGTATCGATACTCATACACAAGTACTGATACCATACCCTCGAGTATTGGTACTCACATGTGTACCGATACTGAACTGCTCACTAGAAATCATTAATTTCCACAAGTACTGATACGGGTCGACCCGTACTGATACGACCCCTAATCGCGTACTTATACGGCCAAAGCTCGTACCAATACCCTATTCACGAGCTTGCACCATCATCATGAATTACGGTTTAACAATACTTTATTTGATCCCTAAAGCTTATAAAAGTCATTAGAGTTTGCTTTCTAGCGTATTTAATCAATTAATATTAATTGCTGGCTTCATAATCATTTAATTCGAACATTACCATTATTTGTCTCTTACACACACATTTTCCATCGAACCATGTCAATCTATTCGAATAAGCATACAAGCATCACAATCAACCAATCAATCAATCATCAAGTAATCATACGAGCATCTCAAACGACCCTACATAGTCTCTAAGGTCTCCACAAGTCTCATCATATTCGTAACATCATCATGTATCTCATAGATATATCAAGTGTCATAATATCGATCTCGACACATGTTTATCTATCATCAACCTATTTTGCAACCATTAACAAGAAAGGCAATTACGCTTATGAAGCTCACGAAGCAATAGAAGTTCGAGGTGTACTAACCTTAAGCCGATATCGCTAAAATCTTCATCTGAGTTTTTGAATATTCCACTTGACCCGATATTTGATCCCGAATAATCCTCGTGTACCAATGAATACAAAACTACATTAATACATGCATTCCCTAATTAAATTCATAAGGTCAAACGCGTAAAAATAGCTTACCAGGTTCGAATTTGGCAAAATAAAATGTGTCATTGAATCTAGAACGCCGATAAACCACTAGGTAGGATCCCCTAGAAAAGTCAACTCGGGTCAAAAAGTCAATGGTCAACGGTCAGTGACGACTGGTCAACAGTCAACGGTGGCTGGTCAACGGCTCGGTCAAATGACTTGGCGGCTCAGCTCGGCTCAGATGGCTCCAATCTCCTAGAATGAAGCCCACTGACAGTCGGTGGCGCGTGCGACAAATTCTAGCGGCTTCCGGCGACTAAACTTCACCGGCTAAATGTTCTCAAACTGGTGAACGCGATGGTGGCCTTCATTTTTCGATTTGAGCACTCGAACTATCCCAACTCAACAACTCAGATTTTTTTTTCTCTCACCCCTCTGATGATAGCTCTGATGGCGATGCCGCTGGTACCGACGAACTCGTCTTGACGAGATGAACACAATGGCGGTGAAGGTGTTAACAACAGACAGCCCGATCTCCATAGATCAGAGTTTGAAATTCTCCTCCCTTAACTTTATCTCATTTCTTCTTCTTTTCTCTCTCCCATCAACTTTTTACCTTTTTCTCTTTCCAACATCATACCCCTTTTTTCTCCTATCTCATCTTTTTAAATTTCAAATCTTTTCCTCAAAATAATGAGCCCAACAAAACCACCTTACTTGGGCTTCTAAAATAAAGGCTCATAAACCGGGCCTAAGACTCGATTTGCTAACTCGAAGTTCAGGTTGTTACTGTATCGGTACGCCTCAATGTGTATCGATACAACCCCATCCGTATCGGTACGACTAAGCCTATACCGGTACAGGTTTTTAGTTCTGGAATTTTTCTGTAGCAAAAAACCTAACAAGTATCGATACGATTGAGGACGTATCGGTACGAGACTTAAGAAAACTCAAGTTTAGCTATTTAAAAATGTTTTAAAGCCTTCCAAAACCTTTTGAAACTCATCAAACATATTCTCAAGTTGTTTGGACTTAAAACTATTTTCGAAATCTTTTCAATTTAGTCCAAAACTATTTTTCAATTATTATATCAAAACAAATATCCTAACAATCTCCCCCTTTTGATATAATAAAACCAACTTGAAAATTTGTTTTAGTGATTCCCCCTATGTAAAATAATTTTTGAATGAGAGAATATAGATTCAAAAGAGTTGAAAGCTCCCCTTATTCATTTGAAAATTCAATTTTTCAAAACATTCTCCCTTTTTTGTTATATCAAAAAGAATTTTGTTACTTGAACTTTAATAACAATAGAATTTTTTTTAAATAACAATTAAATACTTTTGTTTAAAAGTGGCTCCCCCTTACTCAAGCATTAAACAAATTGTTAGTCCAACAATTCATGATTAACTAGTTGAATTCAAAAGAAATAAATCAAGATAAACAAAAATAATTCAACTAATTTTACCACTTGAATCAAAGGTAGGATGTGAAGCCTTCCTTCTTCAAGTAATCTTCCTTGTGTGCATAGAGCTTTCTTGGTTCATCACTTTGTTGAGTAATTCTCCATCACACATATAAAAAGAAAATCAAGTAATTTTTGGTATCCAAATTGCTTTGGAACCAATGACATTAGTTGCACAAATTTTAGTCCCCTTAGGAATTCATTTTATAATTTCATTCTTTTTATTTGAAGTAATTAGTTCTTTTGGAACCCAAATACTATTAAAACATTTTCTGTTTAAAAATCTAGGGGCACTAGATTGTCTTTGATAAAAATTTGATTCTCCAAAATTGTTTTTCCTTTCAAGCTTCATGGAAATCAAATATCCTTCTTTCTTAAGATCATCCAACTCATTTTGATGATCCTTTTCCATATTTTGAAGCAAATTTTGTAAGTTTAAAACTTTTTGCTCAAAATCCTTAAACTTTGCTTCAAACTCCAAATTGGTTTTCAAAAGCAAATCTTTTCGATTTTTAAGTTTGAAATCATCTTTTTATTTTTCAAAAAAGAAGCCTTGAATTCAAAAACCAATTCTTCATAGGCTTCTTGTAACTCATCATATGTATAAGAATTAGAAATAGATGAGTTAAAAGTTACCTCACCCTCTTGGAGGGTCATAAAGCATAAATGGGCTACCTCATTGTCGATGGAATCTTCTTCATCACTCTATGTTGCCACACATGCCCTTTTTGAAGATGATATTTTTTTTGTTGATGCGAGGGCAATCATATATGTGTATCATTGCTTCTTGCATTGAAAGCTCTTTAGGGGACCTTTCATCTTCTTCTTCAATTCATGTCTTGAAGATTTTTCCATTTCATTCTTCATGAATCGAGCAAACTTCTTGAAGAGGTGGATCATCTTTTTTCTTCATTTTCCTCCTCACTTGAATCTTCTAGATGGCTCGTGGAGAATTTAAGAGCAACAACGTTTAGATCTTCTAATCCTTGATCTTTGATCTTCTTCCCCTTCTTTTTTTTTCTCCCTTCCGACATCATCTCATGGGTGAGCAAAGATCTAATAAGCTCATCAAGCTTGAGCTCTTTCAAGTTTTTTGCTTTTATAATTATCGTCTTTTTGGACTCTCTTGACTCGGGAAATGAATAAATCAACTTCCGAACGAGCATGTCTTCCGAAATCTCTTATCCAAAACCTTTAACTTCATCGACGATTGTGGAAAACTGATCGAACATACTTTTGATGTCTTCTTTTGGGTCCATATTAAAGTTCTCATACTCATGGTTGAGAAGGCTAATCTTGATCTCCTTTACTTCGTTTGTTCCCCCATATGTGACTTCAAGCTTGTCCCATACTTTCTTGGCATCTTCACAAGAAGAAACTTTGGTATACTCTTCCGGGTAAAGTGCACAAAGAAAAATGTGCAATGCCTTCGCGTTAAGCTCCATCTTCTTGCGATCATCCGCACTCTATTTTGTCTTGCTTATTTGTGGCACGAACGAACCATCAAGAATAATATCCCAAAGATTGTAGTCTTTGGCTCTCATGAAGTACATTATCCTATTCTTTCAATGGTAGTAGTTGGTCCTGTCAAAGAATGGTGGCTTATCAATGGATTGCGCTATGATGTCCGGTTGATATGGAGGATTAATCGAGCTTCCCAGATCATCTCTATAGGTGGTGAAACCTCTTGATTGAGTCTCTCTTTGATACCAATTGTTGGGAGGCTTGTTCGATCAACCGAATTGCTTGCCAAGTTGGTAGAGAAGTCCAATTTTGGGTGATGGTGGTGGACGCAATGAAAGAAAATGAACACAATGAATTTATAGTGGTTCAACCTTCTAACAAGGTCTACATCCACTACCTTAGCTTTCCCACTAAGGATTTCTAAATTCACTATAATTTTCCCCTTTTCTAAGCTAATAAGGCAACCCTTTACAACCTATACTTATACCACAAAGTCTAGTATCCAAAACTTATACCCAAAGCTTTGGGAACCTCTATTTACAAGAGAAATAAAAACAAACTGAAATCCCTCTCAAGGTAGATGTTTGCACTCTAAAGCTCTCACCCAAACCTAATACACTTGGGCATACATTGACAATTTATCTTACAAGTGTTTGTCTATACAAAAACATAACAATTTGAGCACTAAGGCATTTCTTAATCAAAAGATTGTTGACTTGATGATCATTAGTTGTTCTAGGTGCTTGAAAGGTCATTTTATCTTCCCAAATGAGTTCCTAGCCGTTGGTGACTATTGGGATTGGAGCCGTTGAGGGTGATTTTTATGTTGAATTTCCCATTCTGGTACAGTTGGTATCGGTACTCGAATACCAGGTATCGGTAAACCCACTTTAGAAAATAGTCGTTGGGGTGGTTAAAACATAGGGGTATCGGTATGCCTCAATGCGTATCGGTACGACCCCCTCCGTATTGGTACGGCTAAGCTTGTACCGGTACGAGTTTTCAGTTCTAGAATTTTTCTATAGTTGAAACCTTAACAAGTATCGATACGGTTGAGGATGTATCGGTACGGGACTTAAGAAAACTCAAGTTTAGCTATTTAAAAATGTTTTGAAGCCTTCTAAACCCCTTTGAAAATTCATCAAACTTATTTTCAAGTTGTTCAGACTTAAAACTATTTTCGAAATCTTTTTAATTTAGTCCAAAACTATTTTTCAATTATTATATCAAAACAAATATCCTAATAGATTTCATTTTCCGGTTTATTCCATGTTGTAATAATATAGAGGATGACATGTTAGCAAAAGCAGGTATTGAGTGATATTCTGGGTCCCTGATTCATGTTGGGTAGTTTTGGGATCTTTACTGGTAGTCCGATTGGTTATTGTAAGGTATTTTGTAACTTTCGAGCTTTTAATAAAATTTCTTAGGCGCTCTTTTTTTTCTTCCGATGTCAAATGATGTTCCTTTGGTTCATCTGAAGATATGAATGTGGTTTTTAACGAGCCCTTCAATTCCTATAAAAAAACAACAAGTGTTAAGTGCAATGTCAAGGAACATTGTATTTTCAAATAAAGGATTTAGGTTCGAATCTTGGAGATGACTTTGTTAGAAGGAAGAGCCATGAATCCCAAACATGAACCCTAAAATGAACTTACACTATACCAAAAAATTGAACAGATCAAAATCTTCAATCAACACATTCCAAATTTAACCTGAAGTCTTCACATATGCAATAACTTCTCGTTTGGTGTAACAGATATAAAAGAGGTGTGTTGTATTAAATAACACTTGTGTATTAAAAAGATGGATGAAAGATTATTGTTATTATATCAAGATGTTTGGTTGTGAAATTTATGATAAAGTTAAATGATAAGTGTTATGTATGAATGTACCCTTTTACCCCTAAAATTCTAGCTTTATATTTTCCCCTTATTTTGATATTTATTATTACATTATTTTTAGGGTTTAAGCTTTTAGGGTTTTGGTTTTAAGGTTTATGGTTTGGTGTTCATGATTTAGAAGTTTAAAGTTTAGAGTTCAGGTTTAGGGGTTGTAGTTCAAGGTTTGGGTTGTAGTTTAGGGTTTATGATTTATGGTCTAATGTTTAGGGGTTGTAGTTTGTAGTTTAAGATTTAGGGTTTATGGTCTACGATTTAAGGTTTAGAGTTTAATGTTTATTATTTAAGGTTTAGGGTGTTGAGTAAAGGGTTTAGTGTTTGGGGTTTAGCATTTATGAGTTAGTGTTTAAGGTTTAAGGTTTAGATTATGGTTTAGGCATTTAGGGTTCATGATTTAAGTTTTAGAGTTTAAGGTTTAGAGTTTATGGTTTAAAGTGTGAAGTTTATGGTTCATGATTTAAGGTTTAAAGTGTAGAGTTAAGGGTTGGAGATCATTGTCTAGGGTTATAACATATTTACAATAGTGTAATGTAATCACTCATTTTTATCTGGTCTGTAAATACATATTAGTATAATTATTAGTATATTAGTGTTGCATGTATACATTGTATTATATTATATTATATGTTTTATTATGTGCATGAGTGTTACTAATATATATATAATGTGTGGTGTGTGCATGTATATTATAAACTATGTATGTATACGTATTAACGGTATGTGTGTCACGCATGTATCTATAGTTAGTATGAGCGTATTTGTTTTTACGGATAATGTGTGTAGATGTTATGTTAATTATGTGTATGATTATATATGTATGTATGCTGGTATGTTATATTAATTAATGTTTGCATAGATATATACGTTTGTATTGTTGTATGTGTATTGCTGTTATAATTATAACTAATGTTAATATTATTGGGCTAAGAAAAAATGAAATCCAAAAAAAAATGTTAAACCCAAATGAATAAATGGATAGTCCAAGTCCATTACAAAATTGGAATCTAATATTATTACAAGGCCCAGTTGGCCCAAACCCAAACCTTATTTAATCTAATTATTTTGTGTGCAGATAACTATGGGCCGTTGGATCAAGATCTGATCCAACGGCCACGATCCAGCCAAGATAAAATATATGCCAGCCGCGTGCACTACACGTCTGGACCGTTCGAATCTTTGATATCCCACGCGTGCGTGAGCCCCACGCGCTCTGACCCTTCGACTACTGAGCCATACGTGTCACGATCTGGAGCCGTTTCACCAATCAAGGCTTCATCTGGGTCATTCGTCCCTCAAGCCAGCCCGACCGTTAGATCAGATCTAATCTAACGGCCGAGAATGTCTCTGGACGAAGACAGAACCCCCACACCGCCACCATGCTTCGCCATGCCGATCTTCAACCACCGCGCTCAGACATGTCAAAAAGCAAGAAAAGAAATATTATGTCAGTAGCAGTCCAGATCTGAAAGAAAATAATATATTACTTGTACCAAACCAAAAGACAGGCATATATGTATGAACAAACATTTTGTAAGAAAAAAAGGGGTTGTAATCGAAAGAGCCAAATTGTAATCGAAAGAAAAAATACAAAAGTCTTCAGTGGTAAATACTCTTCTTTTTCTTACTTTGTTGTATGCATACACAAAAAGATACGTAGTAAAATAAAAAAAGAGGGTTAGAAGTCGTACCATCGTCGTCGGTGGATCTCCCCTCACCAGTGATAAGCCTTTTCGGCTTTCCCAAGCCGAACGTGGTGAACTGAAAGGAGTGAGAGACCCCTTTTGGTTTCGTTTTGGGTTGAAATAAAAATGAGAGAGTTTTTTTTGTTTCGTATTTCTTAGATCTAGGACGGATGAAAGCTTTTTCTCGAATCCAAGTTCGGATTCGTGTCGAGGGTGAAGAAGGGTTTATTTTGGTGTATTTTTGGGCTCGCCGGCGCCGGAGAATACGGCGGCCGGCCGCCGAATTCTGGGTTCATCAGGAAGGTTGAGAGAAAATGAAGAAGGAAGCTTTGTTATAAAACTGAAAAATGAAACGAAATGAGGGAAATTTGAGCCGGGCCAAAAAATGCATTTTATAGGTGTTATTATTTCGTGAAATGGGGAAATTATGTAATAAATCCCCCCGCGTTTTTGATATTTTCACTTCTGTCTCGCCGCAGGGTATATTTACAACTCTGGTCCCCCTTGTATTTCAAAATCTTGCAATCCAGTACCTAAATTACACCGAATCAGTTTTTAAATGGTAAAATTACCCCTTTTAGGTTCTGTCTATTTTGCATTTTCGTCTTTAAATTGCATATTATTATCCTTTAATTTCTGCCACTGATGTTTATTTCTTTTCATTTCAGTCTTGTTTCCATGTAAATATTCATGTTCATATTATAATCGTATATGTTGATGTAGTCTTTTGCCTTATTATATATCCCTCGTATATGCCTTGTATTTTTATGTTTACATGTATATGTGTGTTAAGTTTATGATGATTATGTATCTTTATGTATTTGTTTGGTTATTCGTATTACGCATATTATGTTCCAGTCGGCTCGTACACAACATGTTTTGTATTTTTGTACGTATTGTATGTTTTCTTGGCTTTTAAGTTACATGCTAGTATATTTTCTTTTTATGTATAATATATTGCTTTATATGTGTTGAAATGTGTTTTATTTCTAATATGTATGTCTTCTTGAAATATATGTTTTTGTCTATACATGTATTTATTCCTGCCTTGTTATTATGACATGTTAAATTTGCTTTTATCTACTATTAAGCTTGATGTATATGTGTGTTTTAATTACGTATTTTATTTATGTTAGATTAGTATTCTGTTATGTGAATATTTACTGTCTTTAAATTATCTGCCATGTTTTATATTTTTGCCACTAAGATTGCATATGATATATAAATTGTTAATGCGGTGCTCTTTTATCCGAGCGTAAACGGGGCCAGTATCAGGCGTAGTGATAGTGGTTGGGCGTTTACTCTCGGATAACGGGGCCCTTAAAATTTATTCGCAATTATAATCGAATTTTAAACTAATCGTCACTTTAACCCGAAAAATCCAATATTAATAAAGCGGTAATTATTAAAGTACCAATTTTGGGCGGTGTGGGGGTGCTAATCCTTCTCCATCCGTAACCGACTCCCGAACCCAACATTTTTTGAATCTCTGGTTTTATGGTGTCCGGTCTACCTAAGTGGCCGGTGGCGACTCCAATTTTAAATAAAATGCGGGTTTTCTAAAACTCCACGCGGAAGAAAATATTTTCCAAACAAAAAAATAAAAAACACTTACTTTTTTAGCGAAAAAAGACATCGCTACAGATGGCGACTCTGCTGGGGACAATTTTTGTTTTTTCAAAAACAAATGAGAGTCAAGCTTTTAAAATAATTACTGCTTTACTAATATTGGAAGTTCCGGATTAAAGTGACTATTAAATTAACATTCGGTTATAATTGCGCGTTTATTTTAACGCATTTAAAATATGGCATATAAACTTGTTTTTAAGTGGGGGAAAACGCTAATGCTTTCGTGGAGATATCGTTCTCCTGTATGGGCCTAGCAAGTACCTTCGGGGCTCGAGTACCTTATGCTTTCGTAAGGATATCGTTCCTTCGTACGGGCATAAGAGAATGGGTCCCCCTGAATTGAACCCGGTTGAAAGGAGCCTATAATGGGTGATGATTGGGGGCCTTGCTACTCTTAGTAGAGGACAACAAGGACAATTCGGGTACCTCCTAGAACCAAGAATGCATGTAGAGAATACATAGAAACCTACCCATTTAGAGACATGCGGATAACCTTAGGTTTTAGACGGGATAAATAGGGTTGTTTTGTGTGTTTATTCTGTTTAATTTTGTCCTTTTATTTATATATTTATTAATTTTATAAAATTGACTTGTTTTCTTTTTGCTTTTTTTTTTTTTTCATACATCATACATTTGCATCACATAAAGGTACTGGATCAAGTGGTTTGCCTGATCAGAAAGTCTTTCACCATGGAAAAAATGTGTCTTAGGAAAGAAGAGCTTAATTTGTCAGTCAGACATTGGTCAGAGGTCAACCAGAAAACCCATGGGGACAGTTTGCCGAACGAACGCTTAATAGAAGGGTACACCTATGTGAGTCTCCAACAGAACGACTTATGGGATCTTCAAAGCATTTGGGAAAGATGGGACCGAAGACTACAAGACTTGTTCTGCGATAGTTATGGCGACATTGCACAATTTGTTATATGTTGGGTTAACCAGTCCCTACTCCGAGCTATAGTCGATTACGGAATCCGGCCTTTTGTCGCTTCACCTTCAATGGGCAGGACATGATGCCTCTGAGAGAAGAATACACTGCTTTACTTAACATGAAAAACATTCAGGAAGATTGGATCTACGCGAAGCCTCCGAGGAATCAGAATTACACTGCGAAACTCAAAACCTTTGAAGGAATTAGTGACGATTGGGTTAATGGCCTGCTTCAGATCCGAGGAGACAATACAGTTTTTGCATGGGAAAGTATTCGGGACATCATACCGACACATCCAGACGAGGCAAAGAAAATGGACTTGTTCGCCTTAGGAATATATGGCTTGGTAATCTTTCCAAGAGTACTCGGGAACATTGACATAGCCATTCTGGACTTGTTTGAGCGGGTAAAACGGAAAGCAAACCCAGTACCAGCAATCTTGGTCGAGACTTTCATTTCCTTGAATGCTAATAAAAAACATGAAGAAAGGCGTTTTCGAGGATGCACACACATTTATTACAGGTATGGATTGAGTCACATGTGGAAGACACCGACGAGGGTCCTGCGGGATATCCTTCCAAGGTTTTTCGCCTTTACGAGAGTACTTAGCAAAGGAATGGCGAGAGGATTTGAAAACAAAAATGTGGACTAGTTTCTTAAGGAACATTCAAGATGAAGACATAGCATGGAGGGTCCCATGGCTCGGTAAAGTTAATTATTTTCTATCTGATTGTGGTGATTTCAACTGGGTGATGATGTTGGGATTGCGAGGGATTTATGCAGGCTCGCTTTTAGTGTCTCGACAGATTCGGATCACGATAGTTCATTCCCAATACCGCCGGATTAAGCCAAAGCAATTTCTTTTCAAAGGGGAGTTCAAAGGAAAAATTCAGACCATCATGAGGGCTGGGACCATTGTTATCGGATCGGGGTGGAAGGAGATACCGAGCACATGACTACCCCGGACTACGATCTTTGGAGACGCGTTTGAGGTTAATAATGTGATTCCCGAATCGATCAAGGACCAGCGGTGTCACTCAAGAGCTTACAAGGGTGGTACCGTCTGAAGCTGACATCTTAAGGAATGAAATCGAAGAAATTAAAAGGAAAATGGACATCCAACAGACTCAACATACGAGCGAGCTCTATAAGGCAAGCTTAGAGGTTGACGAACGAGACGGGATCATTAGGCAGTTGAACAAATTAAATGCAGATTTGAGCGACAAGAATGCTCTTTATCAAAAAGATGCCCTTCTACTACAAGCAAAAATACAGAAGGCCAGCCGGAGTCAATTCATAGCCGTGGAAAGAGAAAGAATGAATGGTATCCGTTTGGTGGAAGAAAAACGAGAAATCAGCAAGAGAGCGATAGAGAAAGAGATAGAAAGCTGCCGGTTGGCTATGGAAGAAGAAAAACGGTCCTCCAAGAAGGCCATCGACCAGGAAAAGGAAAGATTCAGGCAATAAATCAGCAAGGGAAAACAAGCTGTCCATCATGAGAGAGAAAGCGTCGCCGTATGGAAAAGAAAGTCCATGAATAGCCGAAATAGATTGTTAGAGATGCAAAAACTGTACGATGACACTATTTAAAGTCTGGAGCAAAGCCAAAGTCAGAATGGCGAATTAAAAGGAAAGGTGGCGGAAGTTGAACACTCCTTTCGAATGTACTGCCGGAGAAATAGCTTCACTGAGCTACAAGAAAGAGAGCGCGAAGTGGGCATGTTATGAGCACGAATTAAGTCCCTCGAAGTAACTGTTGAGGATTACAAGGAAATAATTAGCGTGTTCGAGGAGGCTGCAGCCGGAGGGGACACCTATTGGCAAAAGAGACTGCGTGACGCTGCCCGGATGGTACAAGATAGGGACCAATATTACGCAAACTTGATGGTGGACATACAACGAGTTGCCAGGCATGTGAATGATTTGGCTGTCGAGGCCAAAACACTCCTACCTTTCATAGTCCCAGAAATGGAAGAAGCTTTCAGGTTCCTCAAGTTTCTCAGGGCAATTGGAAAATTAGGAGATAGAGCTAGAGCTTATCTATAGGACTTTGTGTAATTAGATCTTTTGTATTAGGGATCTTTATTTTGTAACACGAACTCTGTTGTAATCTAGACCCTTTAATTCCCGTGGAAGTAGTTCAAAAGGGTGATTACTAGCGGAATCAGTACCTTATCTGCATACATTCTTGCATTTGCATCATGACATTCGCATCATTATACATGCATTTATTTCTTGCAACCATATTAACATTATGAATATTGTGGCGTTGTGTGTAGTTAACCCGCAATCATTCATCACCCATACCTTACCCGATTACAAAGCAAGCTCATGGAAGACAGGATAATCAGTCTAGAAAAAGGGCAAAAAGAGCTCGAGACAAGGCTTGAAGAGGCCCAAAGAAGCCTCAGTGATCAGATAGTATCCGACATAACCGTATTGTTGGCTAAGAGTCTTGGAAAAGAGTGGAAGGAGAAAACGTTCAAGAGCCAGAGGGTACCCCAGCTCACTACAAGGTTCAACCAACTGCACCAAACCCGGCTAGAAAGATGTATATCGACCCTGCAAGAATGTCATCTAGTTTTCAAATAGGGGCACCTGAAACTCAACCCCTTGACGCTGAAGCACTCTATGAAGAAGAGGTGCCGGACCTGAACATGGTTGAAAGGATCAGGACCGAGGTAGAGAAAAAGTGAGAGGAAAGGTTTCGCCTCATGGAGGAAAAATTTAAAACGTTACAATCTAATGAAGAATCAGGAAATGACGCTAGTGACTTAAGTCTGGTGTCCGATCTTGTCCTACCGCCAAAATTTAAAACGCCAGAGTTCGACAAATACGATAGAACCACGTGACCTTCCGCACACATAACAATATACTGTCGAAAGATGGCGGCCTACCTTAAGGACGAAAAGCTACTGATCCATTGTTTCCAGGATAGCTTAACTGGAGCGGCGTTACGGTGGTACACCCAGTTGAGCAAAGCAAATGTTAAAACATGGAAAGATCTGTCAAAAGCATTTACTGAGCAATATAAGCATGTAATGACATGACCCCAAGAGAATTATGTTTGAAAAATGGGGGCAGAAGTCCAACGAAAGCCTGCGGCAATACGCCCAAAGGTGGTGAGAAGTGGCGCCCAAATTCAGCCACCCATCTCGGAACATGAAATTACGCTGTTGTTATTTATTAATACTCACGAAAGGGCACTTTTTGATCGCCTCATTAATAACACAACGCAGTGCTTTTCTGACTTAATCAGGACCGGGGAGTCCCTTGAATTGGCAATTAAGAGTGGTAGAATTGATGGCGGGGAAGGGTCTCGGAAGTATAGCAAGAAAAATGAAGTAAACGCCACCAAAGACTTATACCACACCCGAAGAACTTCACAGTCTCACGACCCACAAGCACTGTGGGAAAAACACAACACTCGAATCAAAGAGATGAGAGAATCCCCAGAAAAGAGAAAAAGAGAAGAACTTTCACTCCCCTACCTGTTTCATACTCAGAACTTTATTCCCAGTTGTATGAAGCGGACACTGGTTCCGTCCATACATCGTTACTCCTGTCAATCCGCCTTCCCTTCTTGGTATAATCCGAACGCGCATTGCGACTATCACGGGCGGTACCCTGGACATCCCCGAGAAGCGCCTTGCTTTCAAAAAAAAAAACATGCGCAGAATTTAATCGATTACGGGATATTGAAGTTTGAAAGAACCGAATGTAGCCAATAACCCGCTGCCTAATCATGGGAGCAGAGGGGTAAATGTTATTGAAGAATACTTTACCAGGAGGATTAAGGATGATGTGTAAGAAATCAAATCTCCTTTACGGTGGGTATTTCAACAGTTATGCATGGCTCGTGTGATCAACAAAGGCATGATAACAAGGCAGAAGGGATGTGTAGCGTATTGCGAATTCCACCAGACTGAAGGACATGATATCCAAGAGTGCGATGAGTTCAAGAGATTGGTACAGCAATTAATGAACGAAAAGCAAATAGAATTCTTCGAAGAACCCATGGGAAAGAAGGGGTCGGACGTACACATGACGGATAACCCCAAATCTAAATACGGGAAAGATAGACATTTTATCATCTCCCCCAGGCCAGGGAATGCAGGTGCCTCCCAAGGAGAAACCAGCAAGATAAGTCCCAGGATCATCATTTCAGCACCATCCCCATTCCCATTCAAAGATATGCGGCAAACCCCCTGGAATTATGCTGTAAATGTGACCACGCCAGAAAAACTAGAACATGGTCAGATAAAAGAGCCTACGCTGAAAGACCAACAAAGCCAGAACGATGTAAACGTTGGTGAGGCAGGCCATTTCACAAGGAGTGGCAGATGTTATTCCTCCGAGACTTTGAAAGCAGCTGAAAAAGATAAAGGGAAGAATACAGCAGTTAGCCCCACGCAGATATTTGGAGAAGAACCTCCCCCAAAGATGAATGAGCCGGTAACTGAGGCCCAGGCCAAAAAAATTTTGAAGTTCTTAAGACATAGCGAGTACAACGTAGTGGAACAACTACGAAAGCAACCGGCCAGGATCACAGTACTGGAATTACTCTTGAGTTCAGAAAAACACTAGGAGACGCTATTAAAAGTGCTAAATCAAACTTTTGTGCCCCAGGACATTTCTGTGACAAATCTGGACATGATAGTAGGGGCATATCACTGCCTATAATCATATAACGTTCAGTGATGATGAGATCCCTGAGGGAGGAATGGGGTCCACCAAAGCCCTTAACATCACTACCCACTGCAAAGGGTATGTAGTACCGGGCGTACTGATCGACAACGGGTCAGCATTGAACGTCTTGCCTATGGTGGCCCTGCAAAAACTGCCAATAGATGGTTCGCACCTAAAGCCCTGCCACAATTCGGTAAGAGCCTTTGATGGTACGCAAAGAGGAACAATGGGGAAAATTGAGGTGCCCCTATTGATCAGACCAACTGAATATGTGATCGATTTTGTGGTAATGGACATAAAACCATCTTACAACTGCCTCTTGGGAAGACCGTGGATCCACTCCGCAGGAGTTGTCCCCTCATCGTTACATCAGAAATTAAAATTTGTAGTCGAAGGTAAATTGGTCACAGTAGAGGCAGAGCAGGAAATTGTTGCTTCTGTGACATCAGACGCCCCCTATATTCAAAATGATGAAGATGCTACAGAATGCTCGTTCCGAGCATTGGAACTAGTGAATGCCACATTCGTTTCAGAGGGAAGTCGGATCCCCTACCCCAGGTTATCTAATTGTACCAAGATGACCGTCGCATAAACTTTAGGCCGAGGAGCCAAAGTAGGAAAACGGCTGGGGAAGAAATTACAAGGAAACCTAAGAGCCAAGAATATAATAACCAAGAATGATCGTTTTGGGCTGGGTTATCAACCAAGTGTCCAACAGAAGAAAGAGGAATACAAGAGAAAGGAAGAGCAAAGAAAAGCCAGATCTAAAGGAGAAGACATTCCGTGGAGACCGATGTCCTTTCCTAGCTTAAAAACCACTTTTGTCTCCGGAGGATTCTACCAGCCAGGTCAAGAGGTTGGAGAGGCAATGAAGGAAAATAACGTACTTAGCCAGGAAGAAATACTCAGTGAATCATTTGAAGGGATGTACATCAACATGACAGCTAGGAATGACCAAGACAGTAAAATGTTGACCAACACCCGCCCCTGTCGTCCTGGGGAAACACTCGATAACTAGAGCTGCATTGATCTACCTGTAGTTTTTAGGAATAGATCAGAGTAATGCTCCGAATCAACCTTTTGTTTTTGCCCGTAAACAATGGGGATCTCTTGTATGGGGCACCTATGTTAACTTTTTGATTGAAATGAAAATATCCCCACTTTCCTAAAATGACCAAATTTTCATTTATTTCATTCATGCATTCTTCATAATGCAGGTCGCTCATGATTGACGATATGAATGATACCGGATCCAATCCTGGAGTGAATTTCGAATGCCCTGAGGTCTCAGAGGGAATTGAGAAAGGATATGATGAGATAGAAAGTGAGGTCCCGGAAGAGTTAAAGAGAATGGTGGCCAACGAAGAAAGGCAGATCATGCCCCACCAAGAAGAAACAGAAGTTGTAAACTTGGGGACTGAAGAAGAGAGAAAAGAAATAAAAGTATGAACGACGATTTCCTCAAAAACCAAGCGCGAACTGATAACCCTACTTCAGGAATTCAAGGATGTCTTCGCCTAGACTTATCAAGATATGCTGGGGTTGAATACCGACATAGTGGTGCACAAATTGCCAACAAAATCGGAGTGTAAACCAATACAGCAAAAACTTCGGAGAATGAGACCAGATATGTTGTTAAAGATCCGAGAGGAAGTGAAAAAGCAGTTTGATGCTGGATTCTTGGAGGTAGCCAAATACCCCGAATGGGTTGCAAATATTGTACCAGTACCAAAAAAAGACGGGAAAGTTCGTATGTGTGTAGATTATAGGGATCTGAACCGAGCCAGCCCTAAAGACAACTTCCCCTTACCACATATTGACACGCTGGTCGACAACACTGCAGGGCACTCATGGTTTTCATTCATGGACGGCTTCTCAGGGTACAACCAGATAAAGATGGACCCTAACGACATGGAGAAGACCACGTTCATAACCATGTGGGGCACTTTTTGTTATCGAGTGATGCCGTTTGGGCTAAAGAACGCAGGGGCAACATACCAAAGAGCAATGGTGACTCTTTTCCATGACATGATGTACAAAGAAATAGAAGTATATGTGGACGACATGATTTCCAAATCCTGAACAGAGGAATAGCACCTACAGAACTTGAGAAAACTATTCCAAAGACTACGAAAGTACCAACTGAGGCTCAATCCTGCCAAGTGTACCTTCGCCGTTACTTCTGGAAAACTCCTTGGGTTCGTGGTAAGCAGAAGAGGGATTGAGATTGATCCAGAGAAAGTGAAAACCATCCAGGATCTCTCACCACCCCGCACTCAGAAGAAAGTTCGCGGTTTCCTGGGGAGGTTGAATTATATCTCTCGTTTCATTTCCCAATTAACCGACCAATGTGACCCGGTCTTGGACTTCTTAGAAAGAATAATCTGGTGTGTGGGACGAGGAATGTTAAAGAGCCCTAGAAAAGATCAAAAAGTACACGACAAATGCTCTAATTTTAGTCGCACCAAGATGCAGTCGACCATTAATTCTCTACCAGCAGTTTTTGAGAATTCAATGGGATGCGTATTGGGGCAACACGATGAGTCAAGAAAAAGGAGCAAGCCATCTATTACCTAAGCAGAAATTCAATGATTACTAAACGCGGTACCCCTTGGTGCAGAAGGCGTGTTGTTGTGCTCTAGTTTGGGCTACTAAGCGGGCAGGCGGTATATGTTGTACCATACTACTTGGTTGATATCCAAGCTAGACCCATTGAAGTTCTTAATGGAAGCGCCAGCACTAACGGGAAGGATGGCCCGATGGCAGATGCTCTTATCCGAATTTGATATTGTATACGTTAACCAGAAAGCCGTAAAGGGGAGTGCCGTAGCAGATTTCCTAGCTAGTCGTGCTTCAGATGACTATGAGGTGTTGAACTTTAATTTCCCAGACGAAGACTTGATGTGCATTACAACCAAAGAAGAGGTTTCAGATGATAAATCATGGAAACTTTACTTCGACGAAGCCTCTAACGCCCTCGGACATGGGATATGAGCAGTGCTAATTTCTCCTAAGGACGTCTATTATCCTTTCACCAGCAGATTGGAATTCTTCTGTACTAACAATATAGTTGAATACGAAGCTTGCGTTATGGGACTGAACTCAGCTATTGAGAGAAAGGTTAAGGAACTTCGAGTGTTTGGAGATTCATCCTTAGTCATTTACCAATTGCGCGGGGAGTGGGAAACCAGGGACCCGAAGTTGGTCAAATATTATGAATTGATTCAAGAGCTCACCAAAGAGTTCGAAAAGGTCAGCTTCAATTACCTGCCCCGAGAAGAAAATCAGATGGCAGGCGCCTTGGCAACCTTGGCATCCATGTTTAAAACAAACACCGGGGCAGAAATGAAACCCATTGAGATGCGGACGTTTGAAAAGCCTGCTCATTGTTGTAACGTACAGGAAGAGATTGATGGAAACCCATGGTACTATGACATCTTGCAATATGTCAAGCTTCGAAAATATCCAGAAGGGGCAAACGACAATGACAGAAAGACACTCAGAAAATGGCAACAAAATACGTCCTAGATGGGGAGATCCTATATAGGAGAAGTCATGATCAGACATTGCTGAGATGTGTGGATGCCCGGGAGGCGAAGGAGATTTTAGCCGAAGTACATGACGGGCTTTGTGGAACGCACGCCAACGGGCTGTCTATAGCCCAGAAAATCATGAGATATGGTTATTTCTGGTTGACCATGGAGGAAGATTGCATCGATTACGCCAGGAAATGCCACAAATGTCAAATCTACGCTGACAAAATTCACGCACCCCCATCGCCTTTACACACCATGAATTCTCCGTGGCCTTTTGCGGCGTGGGGCATGGACGTCATCGGGTAGATCCATCCGAAAGCTTCCAATGGACACCGTTTCATTTTGGTCGCCATAGACTACTTCACTAAATGGGTAGAGGCAGCGTCTTACGCCAACATCACAAGGACTACAATATGTAAGTTCTTAAAGAAAGAGATTATTTGTCGATACGGATTGCCAGAAAGGATCATCACCGACAACGCTTCCAATCTGAATAACAAAATGATGACAGACGTGTGCACTCAATTCAAGATAACACACCACAATTCCACAGTCTATCGTTCTAAAATGAATGGAGCAGTGGAAGCAGCAAACAAGAACATAAAGAAGATCATAGCAAAGACGACTGATACCTATAGGGATTGGCATGAGAAGTTGCCGTTTGCCCTTTTCGCCTATAGGACGTCCATTCGCACGTCAACGGGGGCAACACCCTACTCCTTGGTGTATGGTACCGAAGCAGTACTTCCCATAGAGGTAGAGATCCCGTCTCTCTGGGTCTTAAACGAAGTAAAATTGGAAGAAGCCGAATGGGTGCAGGCCAGAATCGACCAGCTAAATCTCATTGACGAAAAAAGACTAAAGGCCATTTGTCATGGTCAGATGTACCAAAAGCGGATGATGCAGGCATACAACAAAAATGTGCGCCCAAGAGAATTCAAAGAAGGGGATCTGGTGCTCAAGAAAATCCTCCCTATCCAAAAAGATTCTCGAGGAAAGTGGATGCCCAACTAGGAAGGATCGTACGTCGTAAAAAAGGCCTTCTTAGGAGGAGCCCTGATCCTAACAGAAATGGATGGAGACGAGCTGAAGAACCCTGTAAATTCTGATGCCGTTAAAAATACTATCTTTGAAAAAAAAAAGAAAGAAAAAAGAAAAGAAAAGAAATAAAAAAGAACAAAAATTGAGAGCTCAGGGCGAAAACCCGAAACCGGGCGTCTTGAAGCAGAGGGAGGACCTGAGTTGAAAACCCGTAAAGGGCGACTCGGGTAAATTGAGAAGTTGAATATCCAAAGAGAAGGGTATCCCCATGAACATCATGAAGAGGAGGCTTCAGGCAAAAAATTCTACACCGGTTGACAGGATCATGTATCATTCATATCGAAGATAGTGAGGGATCTTGTATTTCATACTTAACTTTTCTTCTTTCTCATGTGTGTCATACCTTTTTTTTAAGATATCCCAAGCCCTTAATCGTAATAAAACCGTGTTTTCGAGCATCCATTCATTGTCTTCTTGTTAATTTCAGTCAAATAAGTTAACATAGGCTTATAGTGAAACAAGAGATTTCGGAGCATTATTGTGATCTAACCTTAAAAATGTAGGTGATTAAAGAAAATGATGTTAGCTCCGCCCTCTAGCTCCCTACATAATGGCTGTCGATAGGGAATGCGGAAAGCTGCAAACAACCGGATAAGATGACCAATGGCATATGTCCTGTCTATTCAAGGAAAGCATGCGAGATAACAAGAGAGATCTCTTGGGTGAAAACCCAGAAGGGCACCCTTCAAAAAAAACTCTCTAAAGTGAAAACCCAAAAGGGCACTTTAGAATTCCAAGTCGTAAATGGAGAAAAAGAAAGGTTGGAATGGTTGAACCTGACAGTGAAGTGGGGTATCGACGCCCGTGAGAAAGGGGAAAATGAACAACGAGATCGAATAAGGACCAAAACAAGCCCACCAAGATATTGACACTCATGCATCATGAATAGTCAGACATCACTAGGATTAGGAGCATGTCAATTCATTTGTCATAGCATTTTGTTTTATCTCAGACAGGTATCTGTGGATTCAAAGAGACATCGATGGCCCTCGTGGTGTGAATCCCAAATGTGAAGACAATGGTTCTACATACGAAAGGCCTATGTTTCCAAGCTCCAGAGAGAGGTTCTATATAGGAAGAATCCTCCGCTCCGAGGCTTCAGAAGCTGAAAGTTCTATATAGGAAGGACTGACGGCTCCAGGGTGAAGACTAGCAGTTCTATATAGGAAGAACTCTCAGTCGAAGGAATTCACCCATGAAACACAAGGTTTTATATAGGGAAAACCTGTTGTGTTGAAAGCGAAGAGTTCTACATAGGAAGGGCTCCGAGCTTCAATGTCTTAGAGTGAAAGATTCTATATAGGAAGAATCTGTAGCTCCAAGACTTCAGACGCCAAAAGTTCTATATAGGAAGGACCGACGACTCCAGGGTGAAGACTAGCAGTTCTATATAGGAAGAACTCCTAGTCGAATGAATTCACCCATGACACACAAGGTTATATAGGAAATCTTGTTGTGTTTGAAAGCGAAGAGTCTTATATAGGAAAGGCTCCGAGCTTCACTGTCTTAGAGTGAAAGGTTCTATATAGGAAGAACCTGTAGCTATGAAATTTCAGACGCCAAAAGTTCTATATAGGAAGGACTGACGGCTCCAGGGTTTGAAGACTAGCAGTTCTATATAGAAGGAACTCCCAGTCAGAAGAATCCATCAACGGCGCAAAAGGTTTTATATAGGAGAAACCAGCGTTGAAGGCGAAGAGTTCTATATAGGAAGGACTTCAAGCTTTACTGTCTCGAAGTGAAAAGTTCTATATAGGAGTGACTCATAACTCGAGGCTTCAGAGCGAAGGGTTCTATATAGGAAGAGCCTGTAGCTCCAAGATCAGAAGGTGACGAAGCTCTATATAGGAAGAACTTACGAGTCTGAAGATTCAGCTAAGGAAGAGCGGAGATTTCCAAAAGAACACGTGTTTCCAAAGCTACAAACAGGGAAGTTTGATAAAAATGAGTGCTTATGAATCTTTGCTTTGTTTCCCATTCCATGAGAACAAGCAAAAATGGGCAACTGTAATCACTCATTTTTATCTTGTCTGTAAATACATATTAGTATAATTATTAGTATATTAGTGTTGCATATATACATTGTATTATATTATATTATATGTTTATTATGTGCATGAGTGTTACTAATATATATATAATGTGTGGTGTGTGCATGTATAATATAAACTATGTATGTATACGTATTAGCGGTATGTGTGTCACGCATGTATCTATAGTTAGTACGAGCGTATTTATTTTTACGGATAATGTGTGTAGATGTTATGTTAATTATGTGTATGATTATATATGTATGTATGCTGGTATGTTATATAAATTAATGTTTTCATAGGTATATACGTATGTATTGTTGTATGTGTATTGTTGTTATAATTATAACTAATGTTAATATTATTGGGCTAAGAAAAAATGAAATCCAAAAAAAATGTTAAACCCAAATGAATAAATGAATAGTCCAAGTCCATTACAAATTTGGAATCTAATATTATTACAAGGCTCGGTTGGCCCAAACCCAAACCCTATTTAATCTAATTATTTTGTGTGCAGATAACTATGGGCCGTTGGATCAAGATCTGATCCAACGACCACGATCCAGCCAAGATAAAATATCTGCCAGCCGCGTGCACTACACGTCTGGACCGTTCGAGTGCCACGAGCGCGTGCGATCCACGCGCAGACTCTTTGATATTCCACGCGTGCGTGAGCCCCACGCGCTCTGACCCCTCGACTGTTGAGCCACACGTGTCACGATCTGGAGCCGTTTCACCAATCGAGGCTTCATCTGGGCCGTTCGTCCCTCAAGCCAGCCCGACCGTTAGATCAGATCTGATCTAACGGCCGAGAACGCCTCTGGTCGAAGACAGAACCCCCACAACGCCACCATGCTTCGCCATGCCGATCTTCAACCACCGCGCTCAGACATGTCAAAAAGCAAGAAAAGAAATATTATGTCAGTAGCAGTCCAGATCTGAAAGAAAATAATATATTACTTGTACCAAACAAAAAGACAGGCATATATGTATGAACAAACATTTTGTAAGAAAAAAAGGGGTTGTAATCGAAAGAGCCAAATTGTAATCGAAAGAAAAAATACAAAAGTCTTCAGTGGTAAATACTCTTCTTTTTCTTACTTTGTTGCATGAATACACAAAAAGATACGTAGTAAAATAAAAAAAAGAGGGTTAGAAGTCGTACCATCGTCGTCGGTGGATCTCCCCTCACTAGTGATAAGCCTTTTCGGCTTTCCCAAGCCGAACGTGGTGAACTGAAAGGAGTGGGAGACCCCTTTTGGTTTCGTTTTGGCTTGAAATAAAAAAGAGGGGGTTTTTTTGTTTCGTATTTCTTAGATCTAGGATGGATGAAAGCTTTTTCTCCGAATCCAAGTTCAGATTCGTGTCGAGGGTGAAGAAGGGTTCATTTTGTGTGTGTTTTGGGGCTCGCCGGCCCCGGTTAGCGGCGGCCGGCCGCCAGATTCGGGTTCATCAGGAAGGTTGAGAGAAAATGAAGAAGGAAGCTTTGTTATAAAACTGAAAAATGAAACGAAATGAGGGAAATTTGAGCCGGGCCAAAAAAAATGCGTTTTATAGGTGTTATTATTTCGTGAAATGGGGAAATTACGTAATAAATCCCCCGCGTTTTTGATATTTTCACTTCTGTCTCGCCGCAGGGTATATTTACAACTCTGGTCCCCCTTGTATTTCAAAATCTTGCAATCCAGTCCCTAAATTACACCGAATCAGTTTTTAAATGGTAAAATTACCCCTTTAACCATCCCGCGTTTTTGAATTTTTCATTTCGGGTCTGCCCCTTGGTCCAATTACACTTTTGATCCTTTTAGGTTCTGTCTATTTTGCATTTTCGTCCTTAAATTGCATATTATTATCCTTTAATTTCGCCACTTGATGTTTATTTCTTTTCATTTTGATCCTGTTTCCATGTAAATATTCATGTTCGTATTATAATCGTATATGTTGATGTAGTCTTTTGCCTTATTATATATCCCTCGTATATGCCTTGTATTTTTATGTTTACATGTATATGTGTGTTAAGTTTATGATGATTATGTATCTTTATGTATTTGTTTGGTTATTCGTATTACGCATATTATGTTCCAAATGGCTCATTACACAACATGTTTTGTATTTTTGTACGTATTGTATGTTTTCTTGGCTTTTAGGTTACATGCTAGTATATTTTCTTTTTATGTATAATATATTGCTTTATATGTGTTGAAATGTGTTTTATTTCTAATATGTATGTCTTCTTGAAATATATGTTTTTGTCTATACATGTATTTATTCATGCCTTGTTATTGTGACATGTTAAATTTGCTTTTATCTACTATTAAGCCTGATGTATATGTGTGTTTTAATTACGTATTTTATTTATGTTAGATTAGTATTACATTATGTGAATATTTCTTTGTCTTTAAATTATCTCGCCATGTTTTATATTTTTGCCACTAAGATTGCATATGATATATAAATTGTTAATGCGGTGCCCTTTTATCCGAGCGTAAACGGGGCCAGTATCAGGCGTAGTGATAGTGGTTGGGCGTTTACTCTCGGATAACGGGGCCCTTAAAATTTATTCGCAATTATAATCGAATTTTAAACTAATCGTCACTTTAACCCGAAAAATCCAATATTAATAAAGCGGTAATTATTAAAGTACCAATTTTGGGCGGCGTGAGGGTGCTAATCCTTCCCCATCCGTAACCGACTCCCGAACCCAACATTTTTTGAATCTCTGGTTTTATGGTGTCCGGCCTACCTAAGTGGCCGGTGGCGACTCCAATTTTAAATAAAATGCGGGTTTTCTAAAACTCCACGCGAAAAAAATATTTTCCAAACAAAAAAATAAAAAACACTTATTTTTTTAGCGAAAAAAGACATCGCTACATGTAAATATGTAAAAAATAGTATGCCAGTATAATAGATAAAACTTGCATAAAACTTACTTGTTAAGTAAACACTATCACCCAATGATAAATATCACCTAACTTGCATATAAAATAATACGCCATAGTAAATTTTACTTCTACCAAAAGCATGTAAAAAGTAAGCTTTGTAATATAACCATATTAAATAATACAACACGCCAGTTACAACCCAACCAAATGAGGTGCAACAACATAAAAATAAATTTAGGGTATAAACCCGAACTGCCTCTAACCTCAAAAAGATTGGTCCAAAATCTGTGCTCCAGGGCTTCATCCACAAAAGAAGGCATTTAAGCTAAATATAAGCAATTTACAAGCCCAACATGTCTAGTAAACCGTATTAGCTAGTTGCCATTGAGGTCGTGCGATTCTTGTATAAAGAATAGCATTCACATGACTAACATTTGCCCTTTCTCACAAGCAAAGGAGAAAAAACAATTAATTACCCATAGTTATTACAATAAATACAAATAAGCACATCAATTTCTCTGGTGAACGGCAATCTGGTGGATGTCCATGTCTTTCAACATTACAGAACGTCCACAAGAATCGCATGAAGCAGTCCTTGAGCCACAAATGCTCTCATGCTCTGAGAGTCCTCTTAATCTGTCGCGAACATCCATGGCAGAGTTTCCAGCTTGAACCATGTCTCCACAAAACCGACATGGGATTAAGCGCAGGGGACAATCCGAGGCTTGGTGTTGCACCTGTAAAAAAAATGTGCATAAGTTTCCATTTCCAATCACCACAGTTCTCATTTCAGTTACTCGAAACAAAAGATCAAGATGCTCCTTAACTAGCTTAGGTGATGGATCCTGTCAAATATGAAATATTGTAACTTCACGTTTAGAAAAAGAAAACCAAATTTGTTTGGAGTGAATTTAGACTGCACTACCAGCTCTAAACATCCAATAACCTATACAGTATTAACAACCACCTAAAACTGTAATTTACAAGGATTCATGCTCGGTCCTACCCATCATCTCTAGCATAGAAGGGGGGCTAGCGGGTAATAATGCCCTAGTCAATTCAAATAAAGTAAATCGAAATAAATTTACTACAAAAGGAATGTGGCTTACCATGTCTTCCTTCTCGAGGACTATTCCACAAGGACACCTAAGTGGTTCAAGAAACACTTTCATGTGCTTTTCCATCTCTCCCGATTGAAAAGCTTGCCCACATTTGTTTCAATGCACATGATTTTTGGCCTCTTCCATCCTAAGAGCTATTCCGCAACCAGCATGTGAACAAACTACATTATGTCTACTACAGAATGCTTCATGCAGCGCTATACTCCTACTGGGTATAAAATGCCTGCAATTTCAACACTCCACAGTATCCACCTCCATTGAAGATGAATGCATGGCTTGTTGACCCACCTTAAGCTCGTTGTTCTCTTGAACATGCACCGATACCTGGTACTTGGTGCTTCCTTTGAATCCGTAGACAGCAAAGCTGTAAGTAGCAGTACCCAAGTTCCTATCTTTGGAAGTGAGGATCAAAGTCTTCGAACCAACATCATGAGAAGACCATGTTGGTGCCGATTTGGGAATATTAGGGGATGTCTTGATACATAAAGGTCAGTATCCCCATCATTTGTCTCTGTATCTATCTTTACCACTATTTTGACATCATCGGAAAAAAAATTTCCCCATGTAACATCATCAATTGAGAACTTATAAAACATGTACTTTCCCTCCTCAACCGATCCCAGATTCTGATGCACCAAACACAAGTGGTTTTAGGACATACTGATCTGTCCTCTCTGATTCAACACCAGGGTTGACAATATCCACCTCAATGTCAGTTTCCAAGACAGATATGCTTGAAGAGGGTTTCAGCTCAAGAACACGTAAACGATATGAGAATTCCCCATACTTAACTGTAAGAACATCATCTTGAGAAAGGCTAGCATGTTGACGAAGGCTTGTTTCAAGGATAGCCTTGTTATTTGGTAAGTCAGAAAAGCCAATTACATCAGTTTGAAGTTTAGCGTATGTACCTTTTGGATGTCGAACATAACGAACCTCAACCAAGGGAACCTTTGGAGTGTCCACAGGGAACAAATTACTCCATACATGGGGTGGAATCACGACAGAACCTTCATCTGCAGTGAATTCCAAAACACCCGAATGCGTGGTCCTTTTGTTTTCCTTTTCGCCATCTTCAGTGCCTGAAGAACCCTCTTGATGAACCGCCGACAACTGAAGGACATTGGTCCCTTGTCAAATGCACCTTGATCAGACAATTCTGTGAAACAGGATGATGGCAATTTGATCTTATCTCCACTACCCTGAAAAGGTACAGCTTCTAAGATTTTATAAAACACTATTCCTCTTCCCACAAGTAAACTTCCTTCCATTTGCCGTTCAGCCTGATCAGGATAAAGAACAGAACCATCATTTAATCATTATAAGAGTTCATACCTAAACCATGGTAGATCAAAATATACAAACAGAATAGTTAAGTCAAGGTATGTTTGAGAATTAAAACTTAAAATCTTCCAAAAATGTCATAATCCAAATTAGGGTTTATGGAGAGGACAAATATCTTTACATGGTACAAAGACGGGACGGCCGAAGCCTATGAATAAGGATAGGGGTTGCAAATGCTAGAACCCGAACCCAGACCTATAGAATGCCACATATTACTGTTAGGGGTGGTTGCACAAACTAAATGAGGTAAACCCTGGTTCTGGAATGATGAAGATTACCCCTTACTATTGTGTAAGAGAAAGAATTATGCGCTTTCATATTCTTTTTTCCCAAAACCAGTTGCAACATTATTTACACACTAAAAAATTGATAAAGATTCTTCTATTTCACACCCAAGTGTCTAGCTATTTCAAGTAAAGCATCGCTTGCCGTATCGAAATTTGGATGTAAATCCACATAATATAAATGATTTCAATAAAGCCAAATTAGCTAAATAAATCAATAACTCACCCTATAAAATACTTTCCATCTAATTGTCTGAAAGTGACAATAAAATTTAATTTCAGAGAATTAGTCAAAAATTCGATTGACCAATCAAACAAATAGATATTAAGCAAAACAAATAAAATGAAATGAGAAGCGGAAAGCAAAGATCGGGGTTATGATAGTACCTTGAGCTGAGCTTCAATGGCATCAAGCCTTCTGGATCTTTTAGCAGCTTCAATGGCATCTCGTTGTTTCTTAGCCTCCTCTTTTGCTTTCCTCTCCCTCTCTAATTTCAACTTGGCCCTTTCCTTCCTCTCCCTCTGTTCTTTATCAAGCTTCTCCCTCGCTCTACAATGTTTCCCTTAATCTTTTCCAATTGGGATAGTAAATTTTTTAGATGAGTAAAGCGTATGTTTGGTATTTTTTTTTCTTAATATAGTTTGAAATTTGTGAGGTTTAATGAATTTATAAAGGAGTTGTAGAGTTGGATTTGGATTGGGTCGGGATTTCAGGCGAGGTGTAACAGAAGCGTAAAACCGTTTGGTTTTTCCGGCTTCTATACGAGTTCGAGAAAGGCCTGGGCCTTTCTACGGAATAAACGGGCCAGGTCCATTCACTTTGAAAATTCCACGATAAATAATTAATTGTTTAAAGCACGACTATTAGAATAAACGTTTATAAACCAGTTATATTTTGATACACAAATTGCCTAAAAAAAATTAAACAATTCTTCATATTTAAACTAAAAAATCCAAAACTTAAATCCATAACCCTAATATCTTAAATATTAAACTTTAAACCCTAGACTCTAAATTCTAACAACCCCTAAATTATAAACCCTAAAATTAAAAAGCTTGTGTAAGCTTTGTATATCAAAATATTTTCCTTTATAAACACAAAATTGAACGACTCAAATTAGTTAAATATTAATTATAAGTTTTTTAAAATATAAATGGATATATACAATTACTCACCGTATGTTATTCAAACTCATACAATAAGATAAAAATGACCATCTTTTAAATATCCGATCAATTAATGAGTTTCTAGTAATTATAAGATTGTAAATAGCTTAAATGTATCTACTTTAAATTTGAAATAAGTTAAACTCAAAGTCAAGCAATTCATTTGCAGAGTGCATATGCGTTATTAAATGACTAAAAAAATAAAATGATACTACAATGAGATCACACCAAATCCTAATAAAAATAAACTTTTAAGTCACGTATGAGAATGAGCATTCGTATTATAGCATATTTGAAAAAAAATAATATTTCTATTATATTTACATTGTACAAAAAGATTTAAAATTTGAAGAGATCTAAAAGAAAATTTAAAAGGAAAAAATAGAAAACCATGAACGGTACGAGCCAGGAAAAACACCAAATTTTAATTAATTAAATTACTGGTTTGGAAAGGTGGAATTGAAATTTTAAAGGATTGTGAAAAGTAGAGCTGCATTGGGAGTGAAACAAATGGAAGAAACAACGCTTGGAATCATTCAAAGTAGAGAGCCAAGCTTGGGTTTTTAACAACTAAATGAAGACAATTGAATTTGATTACCAAATGGAAGAAACATACTAATAAGTAGTGCACCTGGACCTGGTGACATGTACTATGACATGTTAAGAACCAAACCCGGAAAGAAAGCAAATCAGACAATGAATGTAGAGAGAAAACAGAAACATAAAAGGTTAGGTTCAAAGGTTACAAATTAACAGGGGGCATGCACAGAGCCAAAAAGACATCTACCATAACGCCAATGCTTGCACAAACTCATAAGGCTATATTTAAAATTTTCCACTTCCAATTACTTATCCCATTTCACTAAATGGAGTCATACAGAATCCACAATGCAAAAGACTACACTCAGCAACTCTGTTCTACCATGAACTAAGTGTAGACATGTCAATTATGATTCGAACCAGACAGAGTTCTCTATATATGTATAGAGTATACAGTGTTTATAGTATACAGTGTATGTAGTATAACTATATATTCTAAAATATAGTTATACTACATACACTGTATACTCTATACATATATAGAGAACTCTCTCTGACTCAACTTGATTCAAGTATAAAAAGGCAACAACCAGAACCCACCTTGCTCAGACCCAAAAATGATCCAGACTCACAGTGATCCAAACTCGAAATGATCCAAAAACTTTAAAACTCAAATTGACCTAACCAGCCCAATTGATAGGTCTAAGTGTACAAGGGCATGCAAGTAGGGAAAACAGATACAGGCTTTCTCAGTCGCATAGCGATTGTAAGGAAACTGCAACTAAAATGTCTTCTAAAATAAATCTACAAGTGGAATCCCCCCCCCAATATGTTTCTAGAATACAAAGGAATAAGTAAACAGTTGACGTTAAGAAGGCTATGTTTCCACAATCAAGTGTGAGTGAAGGAGTACAGGTTTGTCTCTGACCAGATATGTTCAGCCTTTTCTAAATTGTTTCATATATTAAGATCATATCTTTATATGATTATATCATGTCCAAAATAAAACGTGCAGTCTACTTAAACATTAACTTCATTATCTTAACCAACCTAAATTGCAACTATCTACCAATCATTCAACCAAAATCAGCAATGCCTTTAGAATGTAAAGCAAACAAGAAAACAACTGGGTTATTTAACCAAAACAAGAAGAAAAAAACCAGGACAACAATGGGCAAGCTCTAAATACAGCAAATAAAGAAATTAATGTTTATATAAAATATAAAGATCATAAAAACAATCAAATGTAAAACCAAACACTAAATTAAACCAAAAAAAATCCATTACATTTATAAAAAGTAACAATCTTTATAAAGCAATAATAGTGCTATTAAAATAAAGACACTTTAACACATCAAAAAGATACCCAGAATGGGTCATAGGCAACAGAATTAGTCACCCTTTTTCCTAAAAGAGCACCCTTCGGTAAGCCTAGCTTTACCACCAGTAGGTTGGCATAGAACTGTCTGGCAATTACCACACACCACCACCGTTTGAGAGTGGCTGAATACAGTTGTTCTGCAAAAAAAGGTGTAAACCCAGAATTTAAGATACGAAATACAACTTAAGACAGTAAATATAAAATATCAAAAATACAATGTAAACGTACATGTTGAAGCAACCTTGACATTTAACATCCTTCGGAAGAGAGAAAAAAAAAACAGAAAGAAAAATGAAAAACGTTATTCCACCGTATAGACTAGATCGATGACGTGAAAATGAAGAGAGAAAGGTCAGATATATTACCATGAAGAAGGAATTGGGAGACTGAACAAGACGCTTGAGTTTGTGCTTCTTCTTCTCAAGCTCTGCTGGGGGATTCAACAAATCAACATCGTTTTGGAGAACCTGAAATCATAACAAAACACAAACAACATGAACAGCCCAAATCCAGATGTTATTGGTTTAAAAATGAGAAAATTGCAATGAATTAACGAGGAGTGAATAGCAGGAAATGGAGAAGGTTAAGTGAAAGATGAAAAGGGTGAAGGGAGATTTACCATGTTTGCGAGTGGTGAGGGATGCGGCGTTCGAACTTCGAAATTGAAGCTGCGGAGTGAGTAGCTTTCAAGAGACGAAGCGCTTTGAAAAGGATTTTAGGGTTTTGGGTAGTCAGAGGCTAGGACTGTTTTTATTTTGTATTTTTATAAAAGGAAAAATAATATAAATAGCCTCCGAATTTTTAGAGCGTTTTTATTTTGATTACCGAATTTTTAAAACTTATGATATAGTTATTGAACTTTTAGTTTGTTTTCCTCAAGTTCACTCTCGTTAATTGCGATGCGGCACGTTAAATTTACATTCTTTCTCAAAACTTTTTTTACATTTCTCAATTTTAAAAATGATTGTCCTTATTTTTCCTTCTATCGTCGGTTTGTCGTCGTTTGATAGTTTAACCGATTAAAAACAATTATTTATTGTTGTTGTTGTTGTCGTTGTTGTTGTTGTTTCTATATAATAAATGCCAAGAAAAATATTTCAACATGATATGTGAACGAGCAAACCTCAATCTAACAACCACCATATCATCTTATTATCATGTGCGGGATTGTGAAATCCCTTCCCACGACCTGGTTTGTATCCTTCACCGAACGATGATAAAAAAGACGGTAAAAGAAAGAACGACAACAATCAATCTCAAATTAAAGAAAATTAGGAATTTTTGAGAACAAGATGGATTTGACGTGCCACATCAATCAGCATCATTTAATGACAATTAACGAGATTGGCCTTAATGAAAACGAAATAAATATTCAGTGACCAAATTGAAAGTATCCTAAAGGTTTGGGGACTATTGTAAAATCCATATTTGATTTTAATATAACAAATTATTTAAGGACCAAATTGTAAAAGTAAATAAATTTTTAAGTACTCAAAAGTCTCACAAAAATGACAAGCATTTGAACCAAAATTGTTTTCGAAGTCAAAAACCTTAAACCCAATAAAATTTTCTAAGTGTTTCAAAGCCAAATTAGGCATTTATGCCCAGGATTATCGATACACCTTAAACGTACCGATACAGTTTTTCAACACTGAAATTTTAATCGACAAAAGTGTACCGATACGGTTATCCCCTTATCGACACGACTTTTAATTTGGGCTTGTAAATAGGCTTTAGTGTACCGATACGGTTGTCCCCGTATCGATACGGTCTTTCATGTGGGTTTAAGATTTTACTTCAGAGTACTGATACAGCTCACACCGTATCGATACGGTTTGGTCGGATTTGCAAATCTTGATACTTAATTTTATAGCCGTTGCTTGTCAGTTATTGGAATCAGTATTTTCAAATGATTGTTGAAACGCATCGATACACCCTAGTAGCGTACCGATACCATTTTTGCAAAACTTTCATCAAGGATTCCAATGAGCAAATCCCGTATCGGTATGGTCACTCTGTATCGATACGCCCCTCTTTTTACACTATGATTGTACCGATACGCGTCCCCGCATATCGATACGCCTCTATATTTTGTACACAACGACTCTTTCTATTTTGAGATAGGTATTGATACGGAACTTTGTGTACCGATACGGTTGGTTGGTGAAGAGCATTTATTGCGGGAAAAATACAGCCCAACGCCTCTATTGATGATCTCAACCACCCAAACGGCTAAAAATCAATGAAGTTGTATAAAAGCAAGCCTCAAAAACAACAACAACTATTGAAAGATTTTACAACATCCAAGCACAAATCCAATCCCTTTGAGTTCTTAGAGTCAAATCTTGTAACCCCCACTTGTGTATTTTTATTGTATCCATTTATTTCAAGCTTGGGGAGCGTTTGCTTGTAATTGGGCAATAAATTAACCTATTGAGAGGTATTTTTCAGTTTGCCAAATCTTCTTTGTAAGAGAGAGAGAGTCTTGATTAAACTTTGTGTAGAAAGCTTAATCGAATTGTAAGGTTTCCTCCTAATTCGAGAAAAGAGAAAAAATTTCTAGTGGACATTGGTTCAAAATCCTTAGTGGGAACTAAGGTAGTGGATGTAGAGCTTATTCGAAGCTTGAACCACTATAAATCGTGTGTTATTCATTTTTATCATTTTAATTTCCTCCCTCTAATTTTTAAAAGCTAATTCACCTCCTCTTGGTTATTTATCCATCGATTGATCCATACAATAATTGGTATCAGAGCCTAACTCTTTGAAGGACTTACATCCACAAGAGGCGATCCTAGAAGTATTTCAATCGACCATCAATCAAGCCATAGCGTCTACCTCCGACCAAAATTTGTACGAGTCCCAATCCATCACCAAACCACCATTCTTCAATGGGGATAACTATCCTTATTGGAAGAATAGGATGAGGCTTTTTATCAAATCAAATGACTACACCCTTTGGGATGTAGTGGAAGACAGACCAACAATCCTAATGAAGAGAGATAGAGAAAGAATACTCATTCCTAAGATAAAGGTGGAGATGACCGATGAAGATCGAAGGAGACTACAAGTTAATGACAAGACCTTGCACATCTTTTTTTGTGCACTTAGACCAGACATGTATGCGAATATGTCCTCTTGTACAAGCGCAAAGGAAGTGTGGGACAAGCTCGAGACCACCTATGAAGGAACCAACGATGTAAAGGAGACCAAAATTGAAATCCTTAATTTGAGCTATGAGAATTTCAAGATGGAGCCCGATGAGAGCGTCTTAAGGGCTTCGGTGAGATTATTCCTAAAGACAAGCTTGTTCGGAAACTTCTTTCTTCTCTTTGTCATAACCCGTTTTGACCCTCAAACCCAAAAACCCATTACAACAAATAACTTTAAACCCATAACCCGAACCGGATCCCAATTCAAACCCGACCAAACTCGGAAACCAAAACAACCCTAACCTAAAAATAAACTCTAGCAGCCACCCCCCTCTGCCATTAACTGTCGCCGCCGTCACCTCCACTGGTTGTCGCCGTCGCACCTCCGATAGCCACCGTCTCTTCACCAGCAACCAAAATAAATCTCAAATTAAATCAACCCTTAATCCCTAATCCTAAAACCCTAAGCCAAATCAACCAAAAAATAAACAAACCTAAAACCTATCCCATCACCAAATCCCTGCAGCACCCATACCCGGCCATACCATATCCCAGAAATCACGGCAACCCACTCCTCATCATCATTAGATCTGTAGATTTAAAAAATATAGGAGTGGTTATTTTTTATGGGTAATATCGATTATATAAGAACCAAAATGAATCTGTAAAAGGGGGTCTGGGTTTGAAAAAACAGAAAAAAATAAGGAGAAATCTGAAGAAGAAAAAATTTGTAAAAACAAATTCGAAAGCAATACAAGAAGATTCAAGGTTTTTTCTTTTGAAATTGAACTTATTTCGTTTTATTTTTTATTTTGTATAAAAAAAACAAAAAAAAGAGATATCAAAGAGCTTACCTTTGTTTGTGCTCCGCCACCGAGAGGCTAGTCGGCCGATGATCGGCATCACAAAGGAGATGAACGCCGCCACCTTGGTTCCATGTTGAGAGAATGAAAGAGTTAGAAGCTTTTTTTAGGGTTTCTTTATCATCTGTTTTGGAAGAAATCAACCCACCTTAATGTTTTAAGTCATTAAACACAAAACGACGCCGTTTCATGGCGACCCGACCCGCGGTGACCCGGTTACCCGGAGAGGATCCACGTGCCGTTAAATGGGTTAATTACACAAGTAATCCCCATTTTTCTTCCCCGTTTCAACTTCTATCATGGGATAATATCATTTCTGGTCCTTTTCTCTTGTCTTGCATTTTAAATATCGTCCTTTTTTGCTTCTAAATTTCTGTTTTGTTCAATTTAGTCATCTGTTTTACATTATTTAATATTCAACAATTTTATTTATGGTTATTTATACTTTTGCCAATGTTTTATGTGTTGTTTTATTTTAGTCCTATAATATTTGCTAGTTTAGTCATATATTTTAATATTCATGTCATTTATTTCTTTTTAGCATGATTACATCGTCTTAGTATGTTTTCATATTTGTGATATTATGTTTTGGTTTTTAATTTATGTGTTCTTAGTATATGTCTTTTTTTGTTATGGTTAATTCAATTCATGCATTCATGTCCATGTTAGCATGTTTTATTTCTTTGTTCATTTTGTACATCATGATATATACTAGCTAATGGCATGTTTTATTTTATTTTAAGTTGTGTCATATGTTAAGTATTAGTTTTTAGCTTGTTGCTTAGATTTAATTAGTTTAATATTACATTACATACATGTCATGCAAGTGTTGTTTTCGTGGTTTTTTTATGTACATATGCTCAAGCATGTTAGGATTAGTTTATTTAAATTTTGGAAGCATGTTTTTCCTTTCCCATAGTTGTGCTTATGCTTTGTGCTCATTGGGGTATGTTATGTTTTTTCTTATTCATATACTTTATTATTTTGATTTAATTGTGTAAAATTCATGTGTTCATGTTTTTAAGATCATGTCAATGTAAATTGTATGTTTTATATTTTGCATTTTAAAGATCGCATATCGAGATATATTAATTGTCAATGCGGTGCCCTTTTATCCGAGCGTAAACGGGGCCAGTATCAGGCGTAGTGATCGTGGTTGGGCGTTTACTCTTGAATAACGGGGCCTTTAAAATCTACTCGCACTTATAACCAAATTTTAATTTAATCGTCACTTTAATCTGGAAAGTTTAATATTAATAAAGAGGTAATTATTAAAGTACCAATTTTAGGCGGTGTGGGGGTGCTAATCCTTCCTCATCTGTAACCGACTCCCGAACCCGACATTTTGAAATCTCTGGTTTTTACGGTGTCTGGTCCATCTTGAGTGGCCGGTGGTGACTCCATTTTTAAATAAAATATGGTTTTTCTAAAATCCCATAGAAGACATTATTTTCAAAATAAAAACACATTTTTTAGCGATAGGGACATCGCTACACTCTTCTCGAATCATGGGTTGGGAAGAGAACCGCCATCATCGAGGCTAAAAACTTGAAGACTTTGAAGCTCGATAAACTAGTGGGGTCTCTTCTTACTCATGAAATCATGAATCAAGGAAGAGAAGAAGAAAAGAAGAGAGAAGAGAAAAGAATAGAGAAGCAAGAGGTAGAGAAGAAGAAACAAAGAATTGCTCTCAAAGCTTCACAAGAAGAGAATAATTCTAGTGAGGATGAATTTGAAGAATTGGCTATGATTGCCAAAAGATTCTCTCGTTCATGAAGTTCAATCGAGAACGAAAATTTCAAAGAAGATGTGACTTCAAGAACAAGAACAAAGAGAAAGAAAAGGATCAACTCATATGCTATCAGTGCAAGAAGTCGGGGCACATCCGAACTGAATGCCCCTAACTCAAAAAGAAGAGCTTCGAAAAGAAGAAGAAGCTCAAGGCAAATGTGGCTACTTGGAGAAATTCAAAGTCATCCAATGAGGAAGATCAATAAGTTGCCAATCTTTGCCTCATGGCTCTTGAAGAAGATCCTAAGGTAAACCTTAACTCATCTACACTTGATTTTACCTTTGATGAGCTTCAAGAAGCTTATGATGAGTTACAAGAGGTTTACGATGAGTTAGTTGAAAATAAGAAAATGATTTCCGATTTGGAAAACTAAAATGATTCTCTCTCTAAAACCAACTCTGAACTTGAAAAGAAGATTTTGGTTTTACAAGATGATCAAAAATATTTTCAAAAAAAATATTGATTTAAACAATCTTCTTTCCAAGTTTCATGATGATCACCACAAAGTGGTGAATGAGCTTAAAGCTTTTTTTAACCAAGTTGGGAAACAAAAATTTGAAAAAGTAAGTTCTTCAAAACTCAACTATGTAAAGAGAAACTTTAATGGTTAAAAACAAAGAGGCTTTTAAAGGCCATCTAGAGGTAAGAGGGTTATGAGTGTTTGGGTTCCCAAGGACCTAATTACTTCTAATGATTTACATGCTATTGCTTCTTGGATTCCCAAGGGAACTAAGATTTTGAGAGCTAATGTTCATGGACCCAAAACGATTTGGGTACCAAAAATCAAGAATTAATTCTTTGTTTGTAGGGGAGCATCGCTACAAGGCCAAAGCTACAAGTCAAAATACATGGTACCTTGATAGTGGATGCTCAAGACATATGACTGGTGACAAGAGTAGATTTTTATAGCTAAAACCAAAAAGTGGAGGAGTGGTGACATTTGGTGACAACTCCAAAGGACACATTGAATGGATTGGCTCTATTGCTAATCACTCTTCTATTCGCATGGATAATGTGCTTTATGTCAACGGTCTAAAACATAATTTATTGAGCATTAGTCAATTATGTGATAAAGGTTTTAATGTTCTATTTGATGTAAATGGTTGTAAAATCTTGAACATTGAAACTAACAAAATAATACTCATAGGTCATCACATAGGTAATATTTATATGGTGCATTTAGATGACATTCACATTTCCAATGTATGTTTTGTTGTATAAAATGAACATGATTCATGGTTATGACATAGGAAACTAGGACATGCTAGCATGAATGTTTTAGAGAAATTGGTTTCCCAAAATCTAGGAAGAGGTTTACCTAAGCTAAAAAATTTTTAAGATAAAATTTGTGATACTTGTGCTAAAGGTAAACATAAAAGAATTTCTTTTAAACATATAAATGTTGTTTCAACTTGTAGAGTATTACAATTGATCCATATAGATCTTTTTGGCCCAATTAAGACTATGAGCTTGGATGGTAAATCTTATGCTTATGTTTTAGTAGATGACTACTCTAGATACACTTGGGTTCTATTCTTAAGTACTAAGGATGAGGCTTTAGAAAAGTTTATCACATTTTCAAAAATTACTCAAAATGACCTTAGCCAAAAGATTTCACATATTAGAAGTGACCATGGAACCGAATTTTCAAAATATTGGTTTTGAGGATTTTTGTAATGAAAATGGTATAATCCATAATTTTTCAACTCCTCGCACTCTTTAACAAAATGGGGTTGTTGAGAGGAAAATCGTACTTTAAAAGAAATGGCTAGAACCATGCTTTGTGAAAACAATTTACCTAAATATTTTTGGGCAAAAGCCACTAATACAGCTTGCTATATTATTAATAGAGTAATGATTAGGCCTATTTTGAAGAAAACACCTTATGAGATTTTAAAATCCAAAAAGCCTAACATTTGCTATTTTCATCCATTTGGTTGTAAATATTTTATTTTAAATAATAGAAAAGATAATTTAGGTAAATTTGATACAAAAAGTGATGAAGCTATTTTTTAGGATATTCTTTAAACTCTAAAGTCTATCGTGTATTTAATAAAAGAACTTTAGTTGTTGAAGAGTCTATCCATGTTGTCTTCGACAATAACCTCCTTTCGAGGAAGGACTCTTGTGGTGGTGGTGATGATGATGTAAGAATCATTGAAGCCATTGTTGGAGGACAAACATCAAAGGTGGATGAGGTTCCAACCAAAGAAGAAGAAACACAAGATCCACCTCTTGAAGCCTCGAATGACATGGCTCTAGAGGAAAATGAAGTCACCTACCCAAGGGAATTCAACTATGTCAAAGGTGGTGAGATTTTGGGTGATCCATCCAAAAGGGGTAACCGCTAGATCTTCTCCTAAACTTGTTAATAATGTTGCATTTATTTCATGCATTGAGCCTAAGAATATCAAAGAATCATTAAAAGATGACTATTGGATATTGGCCATGCAAGATGAACTAAATCAATTTGAGAGAAGTAAAGTATGGACATTAGTTGATAGGCCTAGTAATAAGTCTACAATAGGAACTAAATGTGGTTTTAGAAATAAACTAGATAAGAGTGGTAACATAGTGAGAAACAAGGCTAGACTTGTTTCTCACGGTTACACTCAAGAAGAAGGAATCGATTTTGATGAAACTTATGCACGCGTAGCTAGAATTAAAGCTATTAGGATGCTTCTTGCATTTGCATGCTTTCATGAATTCAAGCCTTTTCAAATAGACGTAAAAAGCACTTTTCTAAATGGTTTTATTAATAAAAAAGTGTATGTAGAGCAACCACCTGATTTTGAAGATCCAAAATTTCCAAATCATGTTTTCAAATTTACTAAAGCTTTATATGGTTTAAAACAAGCTCCTAGAGCTTGATATGAAAGGCTTTCAAACTTTTTGATTGAAAAAGGTTTTGAAAAATGCAAGGTGGATACTACACTTTTCATTAAAAGAAATGGCAAAGACATCTTAGTAGTTCAAATATATGTTGATGATATAATTTTTGGTTCTACTAATGAGTTATTTTGCCAAGAGTTCGCTAAGTTGATGCAAGGTGAGTTTGAGATGAGCATGATGGGAGAGCTCTCATTCTTCTTGGGGCTCTAAATCAATCAAAGGAAAGATGGAATCTTCATAAATCAAGCTAAGTACATCAAGGATATGCTCAAGAAGTTTGGCTTGAAGAATGTAAAACCTCAAGCCACCTCAATGAGTTCATCTATAAAGCTTGACAAAGATGAAGGAGGTAAGTGTGTTGATTCAAAGCTTTACCGTTCTATGATTGGCTCTTTGCTTTATCTTACCGCAAGTAGACCCGGCATTATGTTTAGTGTTTGCTTGTGTGCTAGATTTCAAGCTAGTCCTAGAGAATCACACCTTATAGCTGTTAAGAGAATCTTTAGATATCTTAGAGACACACCTTGTTTATGTCTTTGGTATCCTAGAGATTCATCCTTTGACCTACATGCTTATTTCGATGCGGATTATGGGGGTTGTAAGATAGATAGAAAAAGTAACTCTGGTTTATCTACCACCGAATCAGAATATATATCGGCCGGAAGTTGTTGTGTTCAAGTCTTTGGATGAAGCAACAACTTCTAGACTATGAAATTGATGTAGGTACCATACCCCTTAAGTGTGACAACACTAGTGCCATTTGTCTCACTAAGAATCTCATCCAACATTCTAGACCTAAGCACATAGAGATAAGACATTATTTCATTAGAGATCATGTCTTGAAAAATGATGTTGTTCTAGAGTAAATAGACACCTTGAACCAATTAGCGGATATCTTTACCAAACCATTAGATAAAGAGCTCTTTTGGTATCTTAGGAGAGAGCTAGATTTAACTAGTCTATCTTGACCTTTTAGAGCCCTTTAGTGCAAAATTTGCTTGAATTTTGATTGATTGTCATGCTCTTGTGATTTTGCCTATTTATGTTTCTATGCTTGTTGCTAGGAGGAGTATACATCTGTTTTAGTCCATACATATTTCTCATTTATCATTCACATGTATTTCAATTCGATTAAATCGAATTTTTGGACTCCTTTATGCCCAAATGTCATTTTTGGCAAAGGTGTATCGATACGGGTCATAACGTATCGATATGAGTTCATGAGTGTGCTTCGATACAGTCAATATTGTATCGATATGGTCAGCCGCTGGAGCCTTTAAATACCCATTAAAAGGGGTTTTAACTTTCATTAAAACACATCTTCCTTTTCCTTAAAACCCTATGTAACACCCTCTTCCTGGTCTGGTAGAGATCCGGGTTGGATAGTGTTATCGGTAGACTAATCGAAGGTTCGGAAAAAGTTCCAGAGTTCAAAACATAATCTAAATATCATATTGATTATTCTAAAGACCTATCCACTTTGTTTGCTACTAACTTAATCGAAGTTGAGGTTAATTTTAAATTTTTCTTAACCTTAAGGACTAAATTGTAAATTTTACAAATTAAGGGTCCTTAACCAAAATTCAGGTTATCATACTAAAATTAATCTTACCAATTATTAGCCTGTGAAATTTCATCACTAATGGAGGTCATTTACCTATCGGATTTAGACGATACAATATTTAGTGACCATTTTGTAAACTGTTCAAAACTGTTTTGTTATTCGGATTAACCTATCTGGTGATTTCCAAACTTTACCAAATTTTACCAGTACACTTATAAATCATGCTCCTATTGGTACGTCAAATTTTAGGGCGTTCAGAATCCATTTACCAAGTTTTCACCTTAGGCTCATTTTAGGCACCTTTTAACCATTTTAACCTATCCAAATCTAAGCATACAACATCATTTTACCAAGTCACCATATAAATCTAGAAAGGCTTATACAAAACAAGTTAGCCCATATGCCACTTCACTAGGAGTTTGTAGCAACAGATAACATACATATATGACAGAGACGTGACTTGCAACCGCAATAACACGATCAAGGCTCAAAATTGATCAAGGTCCTAAAAATGCATGAGACATACATGTTAGGCTTACATAGCCTAGTGAGGTAGTTATAACAATTACAATGAATAATTAATATTATGAAATGCATGACAATCAGATATACAAGTAGTCATATTATACTATGCACAATTCATGCTTTCGTATTCACATATTACATGTCACATAGTCATATCATAATCATATTGTCATAGCACAATTCATAGGCACATATCATATTAGGAACCATTGGATACACGGATTCCCCTCTACACCAACACATATAACAGAAAATGGGCCGTAGCCCTTGAGACGTAGCTCCAGAGATATATCCCTTACACAGTCCATTCTTATTTCCCCCACATATAGGCCTTAGGCCTGGACCGTAGTCCTCCCTTACTTAACCGAGCTCAATAATCCTATGGCATGCCAATTGTATCCAATGTCCATAATTACACAAATTCACATAGTCCATATATTTTTTAAGTCATATCATATCAAATATCAAAATGAGCCTTAGCTCTATATCATGTCACATTTCATATTAATTTCATATATCACATACATATAACATATCATAGTCATATTTGCACATATCAAAGCAATGCAGGTACTTACCAGATTTGCCAATCAAATTTGACATAATTGCTCTACGGGAGCCCTTTAAATAAATACAAACATAATCATAAAATAATGCAACGAGATGGCACCAAACCTATCCATTGACACAACTACACTCACCTTGACAACCCAACACTTTTAAGACTATCAGATAACAACGCCTTTATCCTTGGTTTTTCGGAGAGACGACGGTTGTTCTTTACCAACCTCTTGAACTAGGTTAATTAATAGGAAATGGTTAGAATCGACAAAATGACATTGAATTAATAGGAAATGGTTAGAATCGACAAAATGACATCGAATTAATGCGAAAATATTAATCAAGGATTTGAGCTTACCCAACCGATAACAAAGACTCAAATTTATTAAACTAAAAATTCGAGCTTACCAACCCTAACACTGAATCGTATTTATTTCACACCTTTGTTGTGTCTTTCTTGTGCACTCCCCTCCCCCTTTTATATCCAATTGTGTCGGCCACCATTTGCTTTCCCCATGCTCCACGTTGCTTGGAGATGTGGCACATTTTGGGGGCTTAATTTTGCCACCCATGGCCACGTGGTAAAGGCCAAATTTCATGGCCACCTTTGCTTGCCACCTTAAGCCACATTTGTCTAAACATGGGAATTGCCCACGGCAATTCCTTCAAATTGAAGGAGTTGGCCATGGGTCCCATGTCTTCTTTTTTTACTAATATGTATAATAATAAACTGATATGGTTAGCCCGAATAACCTTTATTGCTCCAAATTAGGTACAAGATCGAGCTAATTATTTAACCGGTACAAAATATTCAATTACCGAAATTTAACCCCGACTAGACTGATTTTCGGGGTGTGACACCCTACTTTGAATTTTCCCTATAAAAACCCATCAAAATCCTTTGATTTCTCACACCAATCTTAAAATTTCTTGAGGTTTTTTGATTTTCAAGTCAAGGCTAAGGCTTTATCATCAATCTTGGTGCATCCTCATCCTTTATTCATCCGTATTACATACTCAAGGTATAAATTCTTTTTCTTTCTCTTTTTCATTTTTGTTTTAATTTATATACTGCTTCTAAACAATTTTTGTGTTTTTAGTTTATATACAACATGTGTTTCAAAGTTTTTATAAAAAAATTTCAAAACTGAATTTTTTTGTTCGAATATAAAATTATACCGTATATTTTTCTAAACTATTTTTTAAAATTCTTTGTCCCAAAAATCTTTTTATATTTGTATATGATTTTTAAACTATAAAATATAGTATTTTATCAATACCTTGGTTATTGGATTATTTATTGGATCGAATGTGATGTTTGTGCATAAATGTTGTTTTTGCCTTATCTTTGATTTCAAGTTTTACTATTCTAGCGACGTTTTTTGAAATCCCTTTGAAAAATTATAAGTTCAGTGCTACGGGTTATCCCCAAAATTATTTCTTTGTGATCTTGGCTTAAAGGGATTTCTTTTGAAAATCGATAAAAACTTAGAGTCGCCACCGACCACTTGGATAAGGTAGGCCGAACACCACAAAACCAGAGATTCATTTTGAAAGGGTTCGGGAGTTGGTTACGTGTGGGGAAGGATTAGCACCCCATCATGCCCGGAAATCGGTACCAAAATACTTGTTGCTTTTAATCAAAGGAAGTTGTCAGAATTTGAAAGGAATTTAATTTGGTGACCTTAATTGAAAATTAACCTTAATTGAACGGGCTTTATCAAATTGGTGAGTTCAAATTAATTGGACATTTAATTAATAAGGTTGACGATACATAGGACTATAGACTAAACCGACATCATATAAGCATGACTGCCGTGTTAGTTTATGGTTCGAATCCCACATATCACCTTTATGCATGGTGCAAGCAATTAAAGAATGATGTAATGACTTTGTCAATTTTTAATTTTACCTTGAGTCGATAAGGATTAATTCAAATATTTTGTCAACATCCTTTAAGCTCGGACTGTTGCGACACAAATATCAGAATTAATGGATACCTCCCTTTTATGATTTAAATTAATTAATTCAAAATAAATGGGTCACATGAATGACAATTAAAGATGGATGTCACAAAAAGGCTTGAAAATTAAACGCACAAAGAGGCCCTAAAGCCCAAACCTAAAAGGCCTAGATTATGAAAATTTAATTAGTGATATAATTTAAAAATTAGGTGAATCTAATATTAACCCTAAATTAACTAATCCTAAAAAGGCTAGAGAACCCTAATAAATTATGAATTATCTTGCAACATGACAATTAACTTGATCAGTCTTAAACTAGTATTCCAATAAGCCAAGAATACTATTTAAAGTAAATCAAATTAATTAATCATGGTTTTAATTTAAATGTCAATTTAATCTCCTTGTTAATTTTATCTTAAAAGTAATTAAGAAATGTCCAACTAGTTTAATGAACTTAACATTTATCCCAATAAGCCAAGGGTAAATTTAAATTCACTAAACAAATTTGAACCTTAATTTATCTAAGGCTCTAAGCTAAGCCTAAATTAATCTAATTAATTTAAAGATCGTGCCCCTATGATACGAGTACACGATTTTAAATTAATCAAATTAATTTTACCTAATTCTAATCAATAATTAATCTATCAAGCACAAAACCCTTCTAACCTAAGCAAGCCCTAAACACAAGAAGGCCCAAACCACTAAGCCTAAAACATAAAAAGGCCTAAACTTCTAAACTAAACCAAATGAAAGACCACATGTATCCTTTTAAGAAAATATATTTTAATTATATATTATATACCATATACAAAAAATATTATAAAAGGGATAATATGAAATCATAATGATAAAGTAAGCATACAAGCTAATAGTAAATTAAACAACATTCAACAAGTGAAATAACATACATATCACAAGCAAAAAAATAAAATAAAATAAAACACATAAAAAGAGACTAAAATAAACAACAAAGGTTGCCAATAAAATCATCCACATTTTCATTGAACTGTAAAAAAAAGGATTATACATAAATAAAAAGAAAAGGGAAGAATGTACCAAAACTCAAATATTTATGCTCGATCAACCAAATTCCACATGTTGTTGTTGGGGTTGAGAAGTTCTATTCAAGGGTTTAATAATTGTTGAAAATGATTTTCGATTAGGGAAAATTATAGTGGATAAGGGAATCGAATGGTCTTAAAAAAGAAGAAAATAGTAGTAAAAACGGTATGGGGAATTGATTTTGGAGAGCTATTGTTTCAATCGGCCAAGGTAAGTGCCGTCCTTTTTTCTTTTTCTTAGGGTATATATATGTATGTATATATGTGATGAAGGGAATTTTTGGTTTATCCCCTTAAAATAAGAACCAATGAAAATTAAGACATTGATCACCAAGTAGTTTTTTAACCAATGAGAATGAGGCATTGATTCATCAATGAGAACCAAGCCTTGGTGAGTAAGGAGTTGGGATTTTTATTATTTTTTGTATATATTTTTACTGTATAAAATTATATATAATGGGCCATGAAATTTTGGGCTTGGGTATAAGGTAAGGTTTTTGGGTATTTTAAGAAAAGGGTAATTGCCTATACTTGTGGAACAAGAATAAAGCAAATACCATAAGCACTAATTTTGTCCTACTTCCCTGTTAGGAGATTCCGAGCTTCGAGTTCCTCCTATATAGAACTTGTAAAACCTTTGATGATTTTGATATAATAAATATTTTTCAATGACTTAATTGTAAAGCAAACAAATTTTAAAGTGTCCCAAACTGACAAATATTTTAAAGCATTTTTGATTCTAAGTCAAAAACTTAAAGCCCTAAAATTTTCTAAGTGTTTTAAAGGCCAAACTATTGAAATACGCCTCTACGCGTATCGATACAATTTTTGAAACATTGGCCACTGTAAGCATCAATTTTGATACAGATCTGCCCGTATCGATACGACCTTCAAATGGGCTAAGTATTTTTTTTCTCAGGTGTTTCGATACGATTACATTCATATCGATACGACCTTCATACTGGGTTTAAGTTTTAAGCATTGTGTACCGATACGCCACTAGGTGTTTCGATACGCTTCAAAGATTTTCTCAAATACCAGCATTTAATGATTTAGCCGTTAGAGTCAGTTATTGGGAAATACCATTTTTAAAATGCCGTTGGACCCGTATCGATACACCTTAAGAAATTCCGATACAGGTTCAGTTAGTAGCTCAACAGAGCAAAATTGCATCGATACAGTTTTTCTCGTATCGATATGCCCCTTTAGTTTCACTAAGACCGTACCGATACGCTTCCCCGTGTATCGATACGTACCTATTATTTTGTGTACAATGACTCTTTCTTCTTATAGACAGGTACCGATACGGGCCTTCGCGTACCGATACGGATGGTTGATTAAGAGTACTAATTGCGCGAAAAATGCAGCCCAACGGCTACAATAATGATCTCAACCACTCAAACTGCTAGAAATCAATGCAAGGGTATAAAAGCAAGCCTCCAAAGCACCAGCAACAACTATTGAACCATCAAGCAACATCCAAGCATTAATCCAAACCTTTGTGTCTTATAGAGTCATATCTTTGTACCCAACTCATTGAAGTTTTTCATTGTAAATCTTTATTTAGAGTTTGGGGTGTGTTTTGATTGTAATTGGGCAATATCCATCTAGTGAGAGATATATTTAGATTTCCAACTTCTTCTTTGTATTTAGAGATTTCTTGGGTCAATCTTTGGGTAGAAAGATTGACCGATTGTAAAAGTTACCTCCTAATCCTAGAAAATGGGAAGAAAATCTAGTGGATTTTGTTGAAAATCCTTAGTGGGAGCTAAGGTAGTGGATGTAGAGCTTGTTAGAAGCTTGAACTACTATAATTGCCTTTGTCCTTCAATTTTCAATTTCCTTTTTCCTCCCTCAAATTTTAAATAGCCAATTCACCCCCTTTTGGCCATACCACTACCATTTGATTCACTCAACAATTGGTATCAGAGCCTAACTCTTTGAAGGCTTAACATCCACAAGAGGCGATCCTTGAAGAGTATTAATCATCTATCTATTTATTGTCATGGCTTCTACCTATGGGCAAAATCTATACGAGTCACAATCGATCACAAAGCCGCCTTATTTCAATGGGGATAACTATCCCTATTGGAAGAACCGGATGAGACACTTCATCAAATCCACCGACTATGTCATTTGGGATGTAGTAAAAGATGGACCGGCCATTCTGATGAAAAGAGATTATGAAAGAAGACTTGTTCCGAAGACACCGATGAAGATCAGAGAAGACTCCAAATCAACGATAAAGCCCTACACATCTTGTTTTGTACAATCGATCCCGACATGTATGCCAAGATGTCTCGTGCATAAGTGCAACTAAGGTGTGGGACAAGTTAGAGACAACTTATGAGGGCACCAACGACGTGAAGGAGACCAAGATCGGGATCCTCAATCTAAGATATGAGCACTTCAAGATGGAGCCAAATGAAAGCGTCTTCAAGATGTTTGACCGGTTCTCGATTATTGTAAATGGTCTCAAGGGCTTTGGTGAGATTATTCCCGAAGACAAACTTGTCCAGAAACTACTCTACTTTCTTTCCGAATCATGGGATGGGAATAGAACCGCAATCATCAAGGTGAAGAACTTGAAGACGTTGAAGCTCGATGAATTAGTAGGATCTCTCCTTACTCATAAGATCATGAATCAAGGAAGGGAAGAAAAAAAGAAAAGAGAAAAGAAAATAGTAGAGAAGAAGGAGGTGGACAAAAAGAAGCTTGGTATTGCTCTCAAAGCTTCCTTTGAGGAGAGAGATTCAAGGGAGGAGGAAAATGAAGAAATGGCCATGTTGGCCAAGCGGTTTACCCGGTTCACGAAGTCCAACCGTGGAAGAAAATTCAATAGAAAATGGGAGTTCAAGAACAAGAGCAAAGAAGAAGAGATGAACCAACTAATTTGTACGAGTGCAAAAAGCCCAGCCACATTCGCACCGATTGCCTCAACTAAAGAAGAAGAGCTTCGGGAAGAAGAAGAAGCTCAAAGCTCAAATGGCAACTTGGAGTGACGAGGAGTCATCCGAGGATGAGGAGCATGAAGTGGCCACCCTTTGCCTCATGGCCCTTGAGGAGGAACCAATGGTAAACTGTAACTCATCATCTTTTATTTATGATGAATTACATGATGCTTATGATGAGCTACAAGATGTTTACGATGAATTGGTAGAAAAATACAAAAAGTCTATTTTGAAAAACAAGAAAAACATTTCCTATTTGAAATTTCAAAATGAGTCTCTTTCAAAAACCAATTCCGATTTGGAAAAAAAGTTTTATATTTGGAAAATCTTTCGAATGAGATTAAAAAGAAAAATCACGATTTAGAAAAACATCTTTCTGACTTCCAAGATTATCACACAAAGAAGGTGGATAATCTTAAAACTTCTCTTACTATTGAGAAAAATACTTTTGAAAAGAGTAGTTATTAAAAAACCCAGCATGTAAAGAGAAAGACTTTTAACCCCAAACAAAGAAGTTTTCAAAAGCAATCTAAAACTAAAAGAGTTAGGAGTGTATGGGTACCTAAGGAACTCATAGTTTCTAACAATATGAATGTTAATGCTTCTTGGATTCCTAAGGGAACCAAGATTTTGGGAACTAATATTTATGGACCCAAAATGATTTGGGTACCAAAATTCAAAACTTGATCTTTGTTTGTAGGGGGAGAAATGCTACAAGGTCAAAATCACAAGTCAAAATTCTTGGTACCTTGACAGTGGTTGCTCAAGACACATGACCAGAGACAATAGTAGATTCTTGGAGCTCAAACCAAAGAGTGGATGAGTAGTGACATTTGGTGACAACTCCAAAGGCTACATTGAAGGAATTGGCTCCAGTAGTAATCTCTCAACTACTTTTATTGAAAATGTTCTTTATGTCAATGGTCTTAAACATAATTTGTTGAGCATTAGCCAATTGTGCGATAAGGGTTTTAATGTTTTTTTGATGCTAATGGGTGTAAAATCATGAACATTAAAACAAATCAAATAATGCTCATAGCTCATCGCATAGGTAATATCTATATGGTGCATTTAGACGACATACATACATCCAATGCATGCCTTGTGGCACATAATATAAATGATATATGGTTGTAGCATAGGAAACTAGGACATACTAGCATTAGTGTTTTAGAGAAATTGGTTTCCCTTGATCTAGTAAGAGGTTTACCTAAGCTAAAGTTCTCTAAAGATAAAATTTGTGATGCATGTGCTAAGGGTAAACAACAAAGAACCTCATTTAAATCCATTAATGATGTTTCTACTAATAGATGTTTACAATTGATCCATATGGATCTCTTTAGGCCTATTAGGACTATGAGTTTGGGTGGTAAGTCATATGCATATGTGTTAGTATATGACTATTCTAGATACACTTGGGTTCTCTTCTTAAGTACTAAGGATAAAGCTTTAGAAAAATTCATCACGTTTTCAAAAATCACCCAAAATGATCTTGATCTTAAAATTTCACATGTTAGAAGCGATCATGGAACCGAATTTCAAAATATGGGTTTTGAAGATTTTGTAATGAAAATGGTATTAGCCACAATTTTTTGGCTCCTCGCACTCCTCAACAAAATGGGGTAGTTGAGAGGAAAAATAGAACTTTAGAAGAAATGGCTAGGACTATGCTTTGTGAAAATAATTTACCTAAATATTTTTGGGCGGAAGCCACTAATACGACTTGCTACATAATAAATAGAGTAATGATTAGGCATATTTTGAAGAAAACATCTTATGAGATTTTGAAATCCAAAAATCCTAACATTAGCTATTTCCATCCTTTTGGTTGTAAATGTTTTGTTTTAAACAATGGAAAAGGTAATTTAGGTAAATTTGATGAAAAAAGTGCTGAAGATATTTTTCTAGGTTACTCTTCAAACTCTAAAGCCTATCGAGTATTTAATAAAAGAACTTTGGTTATAGAAGAGTCTATATATGTTTTCAATGATAACCTATTTCTGAGGAAAGAATCTTGTGATGATGATGATGTAGGGATCATTTAAGCCATTGGTGGAAGACAAACATCAAAGGTGGATGAGATTCCAAGCAAAGAAGAGGAAACACAAGATCCAGCTCTTGAAGCCTTGAAGGACTTGGCTCTAGAGGAAAAAGGAGATCACCTACCCAATGGAGTTTAACTATGTCAAAGGTGGTAAAATTTTGGGTGATCCATCCAAAAGGGTAACCACTAGATCCTCTCTCAAACTTATAAATAATATTGCATTTATTTCATCATTGAGCCTAAAAATATCAAAGAAGCATTAAAAGATGATTTTTGGATATTGGCCATGCAAGAAGAACTTAATCAATTTGAGAGAAGTCAAGTATGGACATTAGTTGATAGGCCTAGTAATCAATCTACTATAGGAACTAAATGCGTCTTTAGAAACAAGCTAGATGAGAGTGGTAACATAGTGAGAAACAAGGCTAGAATTGTTGCTCAAGGTTACACTCAAGAAGAGGGAATAGATTTCGATGAAACTTATACACCCGTAGCTATGATGGAAGCTATTAGGATGCTTATTTCATTTGCATGCTTTCATGATTTCAAGCTTTTTCAAATGGATGTTAAAAGTGCATTTTTAAATGGTTTTATTAATGAAGAAGTGTATGTTGAACAACCACCGGGTTTTGAAGATCCATATTTTCCAAACCATGTTTTTAAATTGACCAAAGCCTTATATGGTTTAAAACAAGCTCCTGGAGCTTGGTATGAAAGGCTTTCAAACTTTTTAATTGAAAAAGGTTTTGAAATAGGCAAGGTGGACACTACACTTTTCATTAAAAGATATTGCAATGACATCTTAATAGTTCAAATATACGTTGATGATATTGTTTTTGGTTCTACTAATGAGGTTTATTGCCAATAATTTTCTAAGCTAATGCAAGGTGAGTTCGAGATGAGCATGATGGAGGAGCTATCATTTTTTCTGGGGCTCCAAATCAAACAAAGAAAGTATGGAACTTTCATCAATCAAGCTAAGTACATCAAGGATATGCTCAAGAAGTTGGAGAACACAAAGCCTCAAGCCACTCCAATGAGCTCATATATTAAGCTTGACAAAGATGAAGGAGGTAAGTGTGTCGATTCTAAACTTTACCGTTCAATGATTGGCTCTTTGCTTTACCTTACCGCAAGTAGACCCGATATCATGTTTAGTGTTTGCATGTGTGCTAGGTTTCAAGCTAGCCCTAGAGAATCGCACCTAGTAGCCATTAAGAAGATCTTTAGATACCTTAGAGATACACATAATTTAGGTCTTTGGTATCCTAGAGACTCTTCCTTCAACCTTCATGCTTATTCGGATGCAGATTATGGGGGTGTAAGATCGATAGGAAAAGTACCTTCTGAACATGTCAATTTCTAGGTAGTATGCTTGTATCTTGGTTCTCTAAGAAACAAAATAGTGTAGCCTTATCTACCACCGAAACGGAGTACATATCCTTATGGAGTTGTTGTGCTCATGTCCTTTGGGTGAAGCAATAACTCTTAGACTATGGTGTTGAAATAGATACCATACCCCTTAAGTGTGACAATACTATTGCCATTTGTCTCACTAAGAATCCCATCCAACACTCTAGAACCAAGCACATAGAAATAAGACATCATTTCATTAGGGATCATGTCTTAAAGAATGACGTAGTTCTAGAGTATGTCGATACCTTGAACCAATTAGCGGATATTTTTACTAAACCATTAGATAAAGAACGTTTTTAGACCCTTAGGAGAGAGTTAGGTTTAAAAAGCCTTCCTTGACCCTTTAGAGTCCCAAAAGACCAAGAATTTGTTTGAATTGATTTGATTGTCATGTTTATGTAATTTGTGCCTCTTGATGCATCTATGCCTTTAGTTAGGGGGAGCTTGTCTCTATTCTTAACCTTCATCATGTTCATTCATCATATACATGCATTTTAGTTCAAGTAAAATTGAACTTTTGAGCAACTTGTGGCCCAAAACGCATTTTTTGAGTTATTCGCATCGAAACAGGTTAAAGTATATCGATACACCATTCTTGACTCAACCCATATTGTATTTCTCAACACAAGTGTATCGATATGCGTCCAAACGTATCGATACGGGCTCAAGAACATGTTCGATACAGGTAAGTCTGTATCGAAATGGTCATTGTGTTTCGACACACCTGTATCGATACGCCATGTAGAGTATCAGTACGCGCGGGCGCTGAGTCTTTAAATGAGCCTTTAATGAGAATCCAACTTTAAATTAATCTCTTTAAACCCTTTTTCATCTGAAACCCTAACTTTTTCAACTATAAATACCCTTCAAATCCTCTATTTTTTCACACAAATTTTTGAGGGTTTTTGTTCAACAAACCAAGTCTAAGATCTCTCATCAAATTGATGCATTATCATCCATTGATTCTTCCAATTTCCTTAAATCAAGGTATAAACTCTTTCTTTTTTTTTCTTTTTCTTTTTGTTTAGTTTAATATACTGTTTTTAATAATTTTTGTACAAGAAGTATACTAATAGTATGGGTTTTAAGGTATTTGCAAAAAAAAATTCAAAAATCTGAATTTTTTCGATTCGAATATAAAAATTATATTGTATATTTTTAAATCCGTTTTTCTAGATTTCTTTTTACCAAAATATTTCTAAAATTATATTGTATAGTTTTTCATTAATACCTTGAATTTTGGATTACATATTGGATTGAATTTGATGATTTATGCACATATGTTTTGTGCCTTAACTTTTTTTCAGATTCAATATGGCACCGCGAAAAAGAGGTCGAACAAACGAGGTTGGCGAGTCTTCTACTGAAGATAATTTGGCACGTCCTAATCTCAGTGTCATTTATCAAAAGAGTTTTGCAACCCCGGCAGCTCTAAACAATCAAGCAATACCAAAATTATAAAATCCGCCACGAAAGAATAACATCTATCCCTTTTTAAATTCTGAACGTTTCAAGTTCAAATACCTTCATCTTTTACACCGTTGGAACTTTATGCCTTTTTTATCAATCCCTGGGTTTTTGTACCGTAATCTTGTTTTGATTTTCTTTGCCAATGCCCGGTGCATCCCCAACCAAGACCGTACTAAAGTTATTGCTATTGAGTCCTTCTTAATGGGGAAGAAATTTTGGATTGATGTTCAAACTCTTGTTAATGTTTTTAGGTTCGAAGATGAAGGAATCGATGATAAAGACTCTTTGAGACATGTTCTTGGTAGTTCTGTTACGGTTCTAGATGCTCATGATCGTTTCTTGCATCTCATGATCACTTGGTGGTTCGGCCATCCGGTGGAAAGTTTTCCACTATTTTCCAAGTGGATGACTTTTAGATTCGATGCTTTCGTAAAGAGAACAACCCAATCTTGCTCAAATTATGTTTGCGGAGCTAGTCTACCTTATCCAACATCGACACACCCCTCTTGTTGCATTATTTACTTATGGGACAGCTTTGAGTTACATGTTCACTCAGTTGGAGATTGATTGCTCGGCAGATTTTTCTGAGCCTCTTACCGATCCCATTGATGAGCGATCTCTTGTTCATTCAAAGTTCTACTATTTTAATGGTGAGTGGTTACGTCTTGCCGAGCTTCCACACGATTCAATTCCCGAAGTACCCGAAGTACCTCCTCCAACCACCCCTCAAGCTCCGATTGATCCACAAGCTATGGACACTCTCATGGCTTATCTTAATGAGCAATTCACTTCATTGAGGACAACCATGACCGAAGGGTTTACGGCCATTGATACTCGATTTACTTCCTTAGAGGATCGAGTTCAAGCCATAGAAAGCCAACAAAGTTCGATAGACATATCACTTACGGCTTTCCATGGAGAATGACGACAATCTCAAGCAACTCAAACCCATGATGAAAATGAAGATCAAGAAAAGGATGAAGATGATGCTCCCTAGACCTTCATTTCATTTCATGTCATATTAAACTTTTCTTTTTATGCACCTATGATATTTACTCTATGAACCTATGCTTTAATTTTAGCTTTGTTTGGATTTGGATTATGTTGCCTTAATGATACTTGTGTTGCTTAGATTATGCTTTGAATTATGCTAAGTATGTTACTTTGAATTATCCTTTACTATCATTGATTTTGATCTAACAAAAAGTGGGAGAATGTGCATAAGCTAAATTTCTCAATTTTTTTCAAAACCTAGCTTACTCTAAGGGGGAGTAATTTCAAAACACTTAAACATTTGCTTTGATTTTGTTATATCAAAAAGAAGGGAGATTATAAAACCTTTGATGATTTTGATATAACAAATATTTTTCAAGGACTTAGTTGTAAAGCAAACAAATTTTTAAAATGTCCTAAACTGACAAATATTTTAAAGAATTTTTTATTCTAAGTCAAAAACTTAAAGCCCTAAATTTTTCTAAGTGTTTTAAAGGCCAAACTATTGAAATACGCCCAAGCGTATCGATACAATTTTTGAAACATGGGCCACTGTAAGCATCTGTTTCGATACGGATCTGCCCGTATCGATACGGCCTTCAAATGGGCTAAGTATTTTTCCTCGGGTGTTTCGATATGATTACATTCGTATTGATACGACCTTCATACTGGGTTTAAGTTTTAAGCATTGTGTACCGATATGCCACTAGGTGTTTTGATACGCTTCAAAGATTTTCTCAAATATCAACATTTAATGATTTAGCCGTTAGAGTCAGTTATTGGGAAAGACCAATTTTAAAATGTCGTTAGACCCGTATCAATACACCTCAAGATGTACCGATACAGGTTTAGTCAGTAGCTCAAGAGAGCAAAATTGCATCGATACGATTTCTCTTGTATCGATACACCCCTTTAGTTTCACTAAGACCGTACCGATACGCTTCTTCGTGTATCGATACACCCTTGTTATTTTGTGCACAATGGCTCTTTCTTCTTATAGACAGGTATTGATACTGGTCTTTGCATATCGATACAGATGGTTGATCAAGAGCATTAATTGCACAAAAATTGTAGCCCAACGGCTACAATAATGATCTCAACCACCCAAACGGCTAGAAATCAATGCAAGGGTATAAAAGTAAAGCCTCCAAAGCACCAGCAACAACTATTGAACCATCAAGCAACATCCAAGCATTAATCCAGACCTTTGTGCCTTATTGAGTCATATCTTTGTACCCAACTCATTGGAGTTTTTCATTGTAAATCTTTATTTAGAGTTTGGGGTGTGTTTTGATTGTAATTGGGCAATATCCATCTTGTGAGAGATATATTTAGATTGCCAACTTCTTCTTTGTATTGAGATATTTCTTGGGTCAATCTTTGGGTAAAAAGATTGACCGATTGTAAAGGTTACCTCTTAATCCTAGAAAAGTGGAAGAAAATCTTGTGGATTTTGTTGAAAATCCTTAGTGGGAGCTAAAGTAGTGGATGTAGAGCTTGTTAGAAGCTTGAACCACTATAATTGCCTTTGTCATTCATTTTTCAATTTCCTTTTTGCTCCCTCAAATTTTAAATAGCCAATTTACCCCTCTCTTGGCCATATCACTATCATTTGATCCACTCAACAGAAGTATTCACCATTCCTCTCCCTACAACTTGGAGCTATGAGTATCTGCCTCATTTGCTCCACAAAACTTTGAGCTACGGGTATCTGTCCCTTTCACTCCAAAAAACTTTGAGCTGCGGGTATCTGCCCCTTTTGCTCCAAAACCCTGAGCTATGAGTATCTGCCTCCTTCGCTCTAAAAACTCCGAGCTATGAGTATCTGTTTATTCCTCTCGGTAGTTCTAATACGGCAAGTTTGAAATCCTTAGCTTGAAATCCTTGAGCTTTGAGTATCTGCCCCCTTCGCTCTAAAAACTTCAAACTATGAGTATTTGCCTCCTCTGCTCGGTAGTTCTAATACGGAAAGTTTGAAATCCTTCGCCTGAAATCCTTGAGTTTTGAGTATCTGCGTCTTCCGCTCTAAAAACCTTGAGCTATGAGTATTTGTCTCCTCCACTCGGTAGTCCTTTATGTCCTTTCTTTTTCTTGACTTTCTGAATCTCTTGCTCTAAAGCGCCTTTACAGGTTTTCTCTCTAAAGATTTTTCTTCTTTCTTCTTTTTTCTTTTTTCTTTATTCTTTATTCTTTCTTCTTTTTTTTTTTTTTTTCTTTTCTTTTCTTTTCTTTTTTCTTCTTTCTCTTTTTCTTTTTTCTCTTTTTTTTTCTTTTCTCTCTTTTTTTCATTTTATTTTACTATCTTTCTTTTTCTCCTTTCTGTTTCCTTTTTTCTATTTCTCTCTTTTTTCTTTTCTCTTATTCTTTTTCTCTTTCTTATTCTTTTTCTTTTTTCTTTTCTTTTTTCTTTTTTTTTTCTTTTTTTTCTTTTCTTTTTTTTCCTTTTTCTTTTTTCTTCTTTTTTACTCCATTTTTCTTTTCTTTTTTTTCTTCTTTTCGTCTTTTTTTCTTTTTTTCTTTTTTTCTTTTTTTTCTTATTTCTCATCTTTTTTTCTTTATTCTTTCTCATTCTTCTTTTTTTTCTTTTCTGGATGCCCCTACGAGTTTTCGCCTCTAGTCCATTTGGGTTTCTTCGTGAGAGACCTTCGTTCTCTTTTCTTGGCAAATTTTATCCTTTGATTTCTGACCAAAATTCGAAGCCTGGAGTTGTGCTTCTCATTCCAAATTTCTTCAACCTTCGCAAATACTGGCGAAGTCTTCTTATCATGGATTCAGGGACTAGTCATCTCCACTGTGATCTACTTCTCCAACTAAGAAGTTTCAGGTCAAAATCTCTTTCAATCTTTGTATCTGTCAAAAATAATCAAAATGATTTGATGATATGAGTTAGCATGTTCCTAACCTAGGGTTGTCTAGTTAAATATGATGCATGAATGATGATATTTTAGAACTGCTGAAAAGATCTTGATTTCTGGTCGATCACCCTTAATCTCACATGGGCCTCCTGTCTTTGCCAAGTCTTCATTTTTGTCTTATCTTGAAAGGATGTGGCTGGCCCATACCATTCTAACTGAAATCTGTGACCTCTTGAGGTACATCTTCGGAACACTGCCCCACTCAACTTGGGCTTCGTTATTTTCTCTTTATTGACTCTTCATGGTGAGTCCTCTTTACTCTCGTCATTGGGGTGAACTCATCCCCCAAAAATCTTTCAACCTTTCACTTACCTAAGGTCTGATCTTCATTTTTCTTTACTAAACCTTCCTCATTCGTTTCCTCTTGAAGAAAGGTACTAACTTTCATTGGTCGAAGTAACATTACCCGCAGGCTTAACTCTTGCCTCTTCATGGGGTCTTTATGATAATCCTTCTACAATTTCAACCTTGAGGTATACCCATGCCCCATAGATTTTCAAGTTCTCCTCATTCTCAAATCTTCGAGTGATCTAGCGTACGTGGTCTTGCAATTACTCTTTTCGTAGTCACTGACAAATTATGTTATGCCAACCAATTAGGCCCTTGATCTGAAGTTATGCCGAAAAGCCTTCTTATTCAAATGCTCGAAAAAGTTCAAGGTACCACCATTAATACCACCCAAGATTCTTTAAGGAATATGATTGAGCCATGAATCCCTACTGTGAACAGATCCGTTTCATGACCTTCTTCAGGTGTAAAGACGCATTCCTATGGCAAGGTGGTGATATCTCCACGATTCTAAGTCAAACCTTTGCCCCAATCTTCACTCATTCTGGCTAAAGTTCTAAGCTTCAATGGATAATCATGGGACTTCAACTACTTTATGGAAACCCAGCTCTTGTCAACACTCTTCTGATTAAGCAAAGTAGAATACTCCTCAACTGTAGACGATGGGTCCTTCCCGTTAACAAAAAGCAGGATTCCAAGACTGAAAGATGGCTCGAAACGATGGCTGGTTAACTTGGACATTCATTAAGCGTGTGATACACTACAATTCATACATGACCAACTTCGTGATCATCAACCCCATCTTTACCAGATTTTTTTCATCTTTCACAACTTTTTTTCTATAAGCGGATGTAAGTATACCCTGCTCGCTTGATAAACTGTCGCCTTGTACGCTTTGGTTATCTTTAGACCAACTTCGGACGGCTAAATCGATGCCCCATTTTTCCTAATCTTAGAAGTACTTCATCTCTTCCTCGGGTTCAACGATTACTTACCCTTGACCCATTGGTATGGTCCTTCTTCCTTCTCAATACTAGGCTGAAGACATGCTCCATGAGTCTCCCAATTTTCAATAGAATTCAACCTTAATCTTTCTAAACCAGCTAAGGCCTTGCAATAGATACTTATTTTGGGTTCTTGAATCATGTAGCATGAAGGCCTGCTATTATTCCCTTCAAAAGCAATGATAGGCTTGCATTAGGTCGATCATGTACATACTTGACCTTGCACCCTAAACTTCATTCTAAAAAGCACGGAGATACCTTATTCTTCTATTTCTCTCTTTTCTTCTTTTTATTTCCTTCATTTTTTCTCTCACTATCCTTTTGTCTATACATCGGTTTGCTAATCATCATTTCAACAAAGGATGCCCCTTTTTAGGTTAATATACAAAATCAAAATTAATAAAAAGAATATAATGCCCCGGATATCAAATGCAAGAGCGTCATTAAAGACTATTTATCCCGTTATAAAGGTCTTAAATTTGAACTGTTCTCAAATTAACATTTCATACGAAGAATGCTATGAATATGCACAAAGAGAATTGAACAAGACATGAAAACAACAATAAACGCAACACAAAATGGTGCTACTATGGATATATGAATGAATGCAAAGAGCGACACTAAGTTCGGCAAATATCCTTGTTAAACGACTTGTGTTAATGGGAACATTGGTTTGTTACCATGATCAAAGAGAACCCAATACATATGTGGTCCTTAAGCTGGTATCTAGGTCGACGATTTTCTCCAGGATCCAATCCCTTCTTCCTTTTTAGAAGCTTGGCAACATCTTTCGCTAGGAATTGTAACCTTGGGCGATCTCTTGTATCAGAGTTAACAAGTGTGCCAATTCTTGTTCTTGCCCCCAAGTGGTAAAGGTGGCGAATTATAGTTGCTCCAATATCGACATTTGGTACACTTGACTTGTTCTTTGAAAAGGGTCTCACTAAACTCGACCCTCGGGGTGTGCTGAAGCTAAGGCCAGAATTCTTTCCTACCCGAAATATTATTTCTCGTTCTAAGTTGAGACTTGATTGTTGACCCAAGATGGCAAAGTACTTGGGAAACCTTCGAGCTTGCCCCGGAAAGCTTTGTTCTTTTAGTAGATGCAGTTCTCGCTGATCTTCTTACAAGGGTTTAAGACTCCTTAATTATCAGGGTCAAATCAAAGTTGTCAATTGTGAAACAACCATAGGTGGTAGTTCCAAAACTCTACCACTGCTTGAAATGGCGGTTGGTCGATAGGAACATCAAGTGAATATGAGATGTTGTTATACTCATCTTTGAAAGCACTTCTTGCCTCGGAATCCCAATTATTCCACACTAACTTCCACTTAGACACATCATTAACTTTTGTGTTCATAAAGGTTTCAGCTGACACTGTTGACTTGAACCTCTAGCTAAAATATTGCCCCTGTCATGTAAATACTCCCTTTCTGACCATATTTGTACGTCGTGATTCTTTTCATCATTTTTTCGAGCCAAACCTCTCATTAATCTAGTCTTTAATTTCAGACTATTTCCGACTCAATATGCCCTTCATGATATGAAAAATAATAGGTAATAGGAAAAGAATATACAACAAACAGAAGGTTGTTAGTCAAATGGGGAATAATAAATTGAAAGCAATAAAGAGTAAGTACAAGAAAATTAAGCATAAGGCAATCACGTAAAGCAAGAGCCCTAACCGCATGAATTCTAGTTCGCTAAGGTTATCTGCATAGCTCTAATAGGGCGGGTTTCTTAGATTCTCACACATGGGTTTGGTTCTAATTGGGGTACCCGAACCTATCTTATCACCTACTAAGGCAACAAGAACCCCAATTCTGACCCGTTACAAGCTTACGAATTGGTTTCGGCTTGAGGGAAAGCACGACCTAGTGACGTGGAGGGCTACTCACGTGTCAAAAGGCGTGGATTCCGGAAGTAGATTACCGACCCGTGGAGGGTACTCATTTGGGTATGTGGCGTTTCATTCCCACTTAAGGGATGGAGGTCGCGTATAAAGCTTGATGATCATAATGCAACACACGTCGGTGATTCCTTAGAAATTAAATGAAAAATTAATTTGAACACCACCAATTATCAAAGCCCGTACAATTGTAGTCACATTTTCAAGAAAGGGTCAACCTCACTAGAATCGATTAAAATTCCAACAATTTTCCATCATTAAAAACAACAAATATTTTCTTGGCCTAACTCTCATTTTGTTTTAAAACAAAATTGGTCCCTAGCGGAGTCGCCATGCTGTAGCGATGTTTTTTGAAATCCCTTTGAAAAATTATAAGTTCGGCGCTACGGGTTATCCCCAAAATCATTTCTTTGTGATCTTGGCTTAAAGGGATTTCTTTTGAAAATTCTTTTTCTTTTGAAAATCGATAAAAACTTGGAGTCGCCACCGACCACTTGGATAAGGTAGGCCGGACACCACAAAACCAGAGATTCATTTTAAAAGGGTTCGGGAGTTGGTTACGTGTGGGGAAGGATTAGCACCCCCATTACGCCCGAAAATCGGTACCAAAATACTTGTTGCTTTTAATCAAAGGAAATTGTCATAATTTGAAAGGAATTTAATTTGGTGACCTTAATTGAAAATTAACCTTAATTGAACATGCTTTATCAAATTGGTGGGTTCAAATTAATTGGATATTTAATTAATAAGGTTGATGATACATCAGACTATAGACTAAAACGACATCATATAAGCATGACTGCGCTGTTAGTTTATGGTTCGAATCCCGCACGTCACCATTATGCATGGTGCAAGCAGTTAAAGAATGATGTAATGACTTTGTCAAGTTTTAATTCTACCTTGAGTCGGTAAGGATTAATTCAAATATTTAGTCAACATCATTTAAGCTTGGATTGTTGCGACACAAATTTGGAATTAATGAATACCTCCCTTTTGATGATTTAAATTAATTAATTAAAAATAAATGGGTCACATGAATGACAATTAAAGATGGATGTTACAAAAAGGCTTGAAAATTAAACACACAAAGAGGCCCTAAAGTCATAACCTAAAAGGCCCAGATTATGAAAATTTAATTAGTGGTCTAATTTAAAAACTAGGTGAATCTAATATTAACCCTAAATTAATTAATCCTAAAAGGGCTAGAGAACCCTAATAAATTATGAATTATCTTGTAACATGACAATTAACTCGATCAGTCTTAAACTAGTATTCCAATAAGCCAAGAATACTATTTAAAGTAAATCAAATTAATTAATCATGGTTTTAATTTAAATGTCAATTTAATCTCCATGTTAATTTTATCTTAAAAGTAATTAAGAAATGTCCAACTAGTTTAATAAACTTAACATTTATCCCAATAAGCCAAGGGTAAATTTAAATTCACTAAAAAAATTTGAACCTTAATCTATCTAAGGCTCTAAGCTAAGCCTAAATTAATCTAATTAATTTAAAGATCGTGCCCCTATGAGACGAGCACACGATTTTAAATTAATCAAATTAATTTTACCTAATTCTAATCAAGAATTAATCTATCAAACACAAAACCCTTCTAACCTAAGCAAGCCCTAAACACAAGAAGGCCTAAACCACTAAGTCCAAAACATAAAAAAGCCAAATCACTAAGCCCAAAACATAAAAAGGCCTAAACTTCTAAACTAAACCCAAATGAAAGACCACATGTATACTTTTAAGAAAATATATATTAATTATATATTATATACCATATACAAAAAAATATTATAAAAGGGATAATATGAAATCATGATGATAAAGTAAACATACAAGCTAATAGTAAATTAAACAACATTCAACAAGTGAAATAACATACATATCACAAGTAAAAAAATAAAATAAAAAGAGACTAAAATAAACAACAAAGGTTACCAATAAAATCATCCACATTTTCATTGAACTATAAAAAGGATTATACATAAATAAAAAGAAAAAGGGAAGAATGTACCCAAAACCCAAATATTTATGCTCGATCAACCAAATTTCACATATTGTTGTTGGGGTTGAGAAGTTCGATTCAAGGATTTAATAATTGTTGAAAATGATTTTTGATTAGGGAAAATTATAGTGGATAAGGGAATTGAATGGTCTTAAAAAAGAAGAAAATAGTAGTAAAAAACGGTATGGGGAATTGATTTTGGAGAGCTTTTGATTCAATCGGCCAAGGTAAGTGTCGTCCTTTTTTCTTTTTCTTAGGGTATATATATGTATGTATATATGTGATGAAGGGTATTTTTGGTTTATCCCCTTAAAATTAGAACCAATGAAAATTAAGACCTTGGTCACCAAGTAGTTTTTTAACCAATGGGAATGAGGCATTAATTCATCCAATGAGAACCAAGCCTTGGTGAGTAAGGAGTTGTGACTTTTATTATTTTTTTGTATATATTTTTACTATATAAAATTATATATAATGGGCCATGAAATTTTGGGCTTAGGGTATAAGGTAAGATTTTTGGGTATTTTAAAAAAGGGTAATGTGGATTTATTTTATTTCGAACATTTAATTTAACCCGGACAAAAGTTAGTGTCTACAACTATGACACCTAGAAAAAGATCAAGAACTAGTGAAACCGGTCAATCTTCCAACACAAACCATGAGGGTATTACAAAACCAAATTTGTCCTACATTTTTCAAAAGAGTTTTCCAACTCCCTCGGCTATGGCTCACTTTAAACACTATCAAGCTTTCATTATACGTCGTGAGCGTGTTGTTTCAATTCCCTTTTTGAACTCTGAGCGTTTTAAATTCAAATACTTTGGTTTATTGCGACAATGGAAGTTTTTGCCTTTTTTTAGTATATTCGAGTTTTTATACCGTAACCTTGTTTTAATCTTTTTCGCTAATGCTCGGTGTATCCCCAACTCTGAAAAAACTGAGGTTATTGTTATTGAGTCTTATCTAATGGGAAAGAAATTTAGTATTGATCAAACGGTTTTATGTAATGTTTTTGGGTTTGAGAATGTGATAATTGATGATGAATACTTATTGGGTCATACTCAACTTGGCTCTGTAACCGTCCTTGATGCCCGCGATCGCATCCTTCATCTCATCATCTCTTGGTGGATCTGTCCATCTGGTGGGAAATTCTCAACTATCCGGTAAGTTGATGATTTTTGGCTTGATGCTTTCTTGAGGGTAAGCGCCCAAACCTTTGTCAAAATATGTTCGCGAAGTTGGTGTTCCTTGTCCAACATCGTCATACCGACCAAGTCTCCTCCTTCACCTATGGCATGACTTTGAGCCACTTAGTTAGTGTCATGGAGATTGGTTGTTCTCATGATGCTTCCGAGCTTCTTGGCAAATCAATTGATGAACGATATCTTGTTCGATAAAAGTTCCAATTCATTGACAACGAATGGGTTCGTATCGAAGCTCCTCATCCACAAGTTCAAACTCCTCCAGCGGCCCTCACTCTTCTATTGCCCAACCTTCTATGGATGCCCTCATGGCGTATCTAAATGAGTAATTCACATCCTTGGGTACCAATATTGCCTCTTTAGATACCACCATGAATTCGGGCTTTTCCGCTATTGATACACGCTTTACTTCCTTGGAAGAAAGAATGGTTACCATCGAGAACCGAGTCACCTACATTGACCAACAACAAGCTTCCATGGACGTCTCCCTCATCGTCTTCCATGGTGTTTGGCTTCAATCTCGAGCTCCTCAAGCCAATAAAGATGAAGAGGATGAAGATGATGATAATGATGGGGACGAGTCTTAGCTATTGTGCATCTCATGGCATATTCATATCATCTTGGGTTTTTTATTTTATTTTATGCACCTTTGTTATTTGTTTCAAGAACCGTATGCTTTTGATTTATGTTTGCTTTAAGTTTTAAGTTGGATTTGAATTATGATTTGGTTATTGCTTTGAACTCTCAATGATAATTATGTTGCTTTGATTATGCTTTGAATTATGCTTCATTGTTATATTTCTTGTTTATATCATTTACTATCATTAATTTTGATTTAACAAAAAGGGGAGAAGTAAAGAGCTTAAATTTTTCTTCAAACTTTTTTGAAAATCTATCTTAAAGTAAATGGGAGTAATTTTCAAAGTTTTCAAAACACTTAAAAATTTACTTTGGTTTTGTTATATCAAAAAGGGGGAGATTGTAAAACCCATATTTGATTTTGATATAACAAATTGTTTAAGGACCAAATTGCAAAAGTAAATAAATTTTTAAGTACTCAAAAGTCTCACAGAAATGACAAGCATTTGAACCAAAATTGTTTTCTAAGTCAAAAACCTTAAACCCAATAAAATTTTCTAAGTGTTTCAAAGCCAAATTAGGCATTTACACCCAGGTGTATCGATACGCCTTAAACGTATCGATACAGTTTTTCAACACTAGAATTTTAATCGACAAAAGTGTACCGATATGGTTATCCCCGTATCGATATGGCTTTTAATCTGGGCTTGTAAATAGGCCTTAGTGTACCAATACAGTTGTCCCCGTATCGATACGGTCTTTCATCTAGGTTTAAGATTTTACTTCAGAGTACCGATACGGCTCACACCATATCGATACAGTTTGGTCGGATTTACAAATCTTGGCACTTAATTTTATAGTCGTTGCTTGTCAGTACAGTTTGGTCGGATTTAAAAATCTTGGCACTTAATTTTATAGTCGTTGCTTGTCAGTTATTGGAATCAGTATTTTCAAATGACCGTTGAACCGTATCGATACGCCCTAGTAGCGTACCGATACCATTTTTGCAAAACTTTCACCAAAGATTCCAGTGAGCAAATCATGTACCGATACGGTCACTCCGTATCGATATGCCCCTCTTTTTACATTATGACCGTACCGATACGCGTCCCCGCGTATCGATACGCCTCTGTATTTTGTAGACAACGACTCTTTTTATTTTGAGACATGTATTGATACGAGCCTTTGTGTACCGATACGGTTGGTTGGTGAAGAGCATTTATTGTAGGAAAAATACATCCCAAAGGCTCTATTGATGATCTCAACCACCCAAACGGCTAGAAATCAATGAAGTGGTATAAAAGCAAGCCTCAAAAACAACAGCAACAACTATTGAAAGATTTTAAAATATTCAAGCACAAATCCAATCCCTTTGAGTTCTTAGAGTCAAATCTTGTAACCCCTACTTGTGTATTTTTATTGTATCCATTTATTTCAAGCTTGGGGAGTGTTTGTTTGTAATTGGGCAACAAATCAACCTATTGAGAGGTATTTTTAGTTTGCCAAATCTTTTTTGTAAGAGAGGTGTCTTGATTAAGCTTTGGGTAGAAAGCTTAATCGAATTGTAAGGTTTCCTCCTAATCCGAGAAAAAGGGAAGAATTTCAAGTGGAAATTGTTTCAAAATCCTTAGTGGGAGCTAAGATAGTGGATGTAGAGCTTGTTCGAAGCTTGAACCACTATAAATCGTGTGTTCTTCATTTTTATCATTTCAATTTCCTCCCTCGAATTTTTAAAAGCCAATTCACCCCCTCTTGGCTATTTATCCATCGATTCCACACAACAACTATTTATATGGTTTACCCTTTATAAAATTATATGAAAAACTTATTGGTCAAATTTTGTCATTAGTCCCTGAATTGTGTATAATTTTTTGATGTATTCTTTATACTTAAATTTGGTCAATTTTAGTACCTCTACTTTTAAAATTTTTTGAAAATCTCATCGTGAACCAATCAATGCATAAACGATATTATTAAATTATAGGAACTCAAAATCATCAAATTAGGAAGGTAAAAAAACTACACATGAACTAATATGTGTTACTTATATACATGACTAAAAATTATAACATATCCTCAATTTTATCTAATTATCAATGGAACCGAATTAAGACAGAATTCGAGTAACAATTTATCATCTCTAAAATGCATCAACTCTTTACTTGAGATATTTTATTTTTGTTTGAGTAGATATGGGGTGAGACATGTCTAGACTCGTCCTTCCTGCTACCTCTAAAAATCAAAATGTTAGTATTAACGTATCTTTCTATTTAGAGTTGTTTGCCTGATTCATGGTTCCACAAAACATGATGAATAACTTCTTAAATTCTCTGTTTTTTTATCACCAAAACGTTCAAAATGGAAAGGTTATGTGTAAGAGGAGTTCATGGTTGTCTCTTTCTGGTCTCGAAGGCTCCAAAATTTTTTAAAAAAAAGGAAGAAATGACCGAGATAACTGGTTGTCAGTAATGTAAGACCCGCGGGTGACAATTAAAAATGTCCCCTCCAGGTGAGCTTAGCGATAAGTTGCGTTTTTCGCGGATAATCAGATAAACCTTAGCTGAAGCCCAAAAGGGGTTTTAGATAACAGCTTCACGCCGCTGTTTAATCTTCACCGTCATCTTTGTCTTCGGCTGCACGAGTTTTACTACATCAATACTTCGACAGATAAAAAAATCTAAATTTTTCTTATTATTTTAGGTTGTGATTTTTTATGAAGCACGGGTACGACACTTGAAAGCCGTCCCGCATACCTGATACGTCTCCGAGACGGGTACAAGTTGGATACGGCTGAGTTACGTACCGGGGACGTCCTATTTTTATGGGGTACGGTTAAAAATTATTTGAGTACGTTGGGAGATCGAGGGGGACGTTTCGGGGACAGCATTGAGAGTTCACTCGCGTACCCAACCTGCATCGATTGTGTTTATTGGTTTGAAGAAAAAAAGTTGGAAAAGAAGAGTTGCAGAAGTTTCAGAAGAAGGAACCCCGCGTGAAATTTTCTTATTTTAATTTATTCCTCGTTTATTGGCTTTTGTGGGGCCCGAAAATAATTTAATGACATCCCACTTTTTCTTGTTTTAATTAATTTTCTGCTATTTATTAAAATTATTAGGGGATTTTTTTACTTTAACTTTTTATAAGGATTTTGTTATTATTTATTTATTCTTATAAGTAATAATTATTTTATATATAGGCAGTGAAAAAAATTATAAATTTTTAAATTTTAAGGTTTATAGGCTTCATTTAGAGTTTAATATTTAGAGATTTAAATGTAGAAGTTTTGAATTTATGGGATTTGATTAAAATTTAGGGTCTATGGTTAAAATTTAAGGTTTATAGGTTAAAACATAAATCACTAACCATATTCTCTAAAAACTAAACATTGAACTCTAAACCCTAAATTCTAACACTAAACCAGAAATTATAACCATAAACCCTAAGCCAGGTACTAAACCCTAAAGCTAAGGGCATTAGTAAAAACTTTTCTTTTTCACTGCCAGTGTACGAGATAATTCTCATATATAAAATAACTATATTATAAATTTTATGCATTAAACACTTAATTTAGATTTAGAAATTTAATTTTAATACTAATTTTAATGTAAATTAATTTTGTGACTCAATCATATAAGCAAAGTAAGTTGTAGACAATTCTTTTTGGAATTATGAATTTTATTTTGAATTTTAATGTTTATTATTATCATTATGTATATATATATTAAAATTTATTTTATATTTATCGTACCATTGATGTACCCGTACCCTATACTTTTGAAAATTGTCATTTTTCTTCTCCGTATCCGTCCCCGTATATGTATCAGTGCAACCTAGGTGATTTTGTTGTTCTATGTTCTGATATTCGCGTGTTTGGTAGCTAAGAAAATCTGGGAAAGTGGGGAGGCAAAAAAAAAAAAAAACCCTTTCAATCTTGTTTATGGGTTACAAAAATCGGAACCCAGAGATAAATTTGCAGGAAATTGGACTTGAGAACCTGGGATTTGCTCGTATAGTCACGAAATGCAGGCTGAAGTGATATTATAATCAATTCAACCAAAGAGATAAATCTTTGAAAATAATTTTCCTCTGGTTCTTAGTTACATATCTGGGTTTTGTTAGCTTCACTATTGCATGTTGAACAATTTGGGATTAATTCATATTATTGACCATGCTTAAAATTTGCATGTAGGAAATTAAAGAACATGGCAAGCATGATATCTACTGCAAGTCTTGGCTACCTATCTTTCAAGAGAACCAACAGGTCCAACAATGGTGTTGGTGTTGGTGTTGGTGTTGAGATTGGGGCAACTTCATCTTGTAGAGTAAAATCAATGCGAGTGGAGAAACCATTAGAGGAGCTTTACAGTGTGAGGATCGAAAGGAAAGTGTCGAAAGAGCGACTAACAAAGCTTGGGGTTTCGAGATGGTTGGTGTAATCACTCATTTTTACTCGTAAATATATTAATATTACATGTATATTTATTATATGAATGTTACTAATATAAGGTGGTGTGTGCATGTATAAGCTATGTATACGTATTAAGGGTGTGTGTATGTCGCGTATGTATCTAGAGTATAAGCGTATTTGATTAATATATAGATGTTATGTTAATTATATGTATGATTATACGTATACTAGAATATTATATTAATTAATGATTGTATAATATAAGTATGCATTTTCGTATACATGTATTGCTGTTATAATTATATTATTATTAATATTGTTGGGCTGGTAAAATGAAAAAATTAAATATATATTAAACCCAAATAAACATGAAATCCAAGTCCAATTACAAGTTCAATTACAAGGCCCGTTTGGCCCAAATCTGAATCCCATTTAATTACAATGTGCAGGTAACTGTGGGCCGTTGGATCAAGATCTGATCCAACGGCCACGATGCAACCGAGGTCAAAAATATCTTCCAGGCGCGTGTTCCACACGTATGGACCGTTCGAGTGCCACGCGCGCGTGTGGTCCACGCGCGGACGCTTTAATATCCCACGCGCGCGTAAGATCCACGCGTTCTGACTCCTCGACTGCGGAGCTCCACGTGGCGAAATCTGAAGCCGTCTCATCAAATCGAGGCTTCATCCAGGCCGATCGTTCTTCAAGCCATCTCGACCGTTAGATCGATCGATCTAACGGCCAAAACGCGTCCCGCCATTTGGCGATCGACCACACCGCCACGCGCGCGATATTGATCCCAGCGTTGATTATGCCAAAGACAACAAGCAAAGTGTCAGTTCAGATCTGAAAAAAGGAAGATGCAACTTGCAACCAAAAAAACAGAGGCAATAATATATATGAAACGGGGCTTTTGTAACGGGCGGATTAGCGAAAAAGATTAGCAAAAAAAAGAGAACAAGGGTAGTAACAAAAAAACAAAGATCTTGTAATACAAAAAACCCTGAAAGTTGTAAACATCGAAGATAATCAAAAGGTAGTCCAGTGGTAAATTTTTGTCTCTTTTTTTCTTACCTGTTTTCTTTACATGCATATGCGAAAGATTAACAAAAAAATGAGAAATAAAAGAGGAGAGTAGTCTTACTGAAGTCGTTTGTGGGTCTTCCCTCCCTCGGTGATAAGCCTTTCGGCTTTACAAGCCAGATCTGGTGAACTAAAGGGAGGAGAAGACCCTTTGTATTTGTGTTTTGGTCTAAAAAATATTTTTTTTGAGGTTCGTATTTCCTAGATCTACGACAAATAGGGGCGTATCCTCTGAATCCAACCACGGATTCATGTTGAGGACGACAAGGGGGATGTTTTGGTCTATTTTAGAGGCTCATCGGCGCCGGTTAGCGGCGGCCGTGGTGGAGAAATCTGGCGGCCGCCGGATTCTGGGTTTTGTAAGAACATATGAGAGAAAAAGAAGAACACGGGCTATTTGAAAACTGAAGAATGAAACGAAAATGGAGAAAATTTGGTTTCGGTCTGAAAATAGCCTTTATAAAGGTATTATTATTTTACTAAATGGGTAAATTACACACTTAATCCCACCGCGTTTTCAATATTTTCATTTTTGTCTTGCCGCATGGTATAATCACAGTTCCAGTCCCCCTGATTTTTCAAAAGATTACAATTTCGTCCCTAAATTACACCGAATCAGTTTCTGAATGGTAAAATTACGTCCTTAACCATCCCGCGTTTTTGGATTTTTCACTTTGGGTCTGCCCCTTGGTCTAATTACAATTCTGGTCCTTTTAGGTTTTGTTTGTTTCGCAATTTCGTCCCAAATTACATATTATTGTTCTTTAATTTCTGCCACTGACTTTTGTTTTTCTTTCATTTCAATCCTGTTTTCTTTGTAGATATTATTGTTCGTATTATAATCGTATATATTGATATTATTTTATTTTATGTCTCTCGTATATGACTCGTATTTTATGTTTATATGTATATATATGTGTTAAGTATGACATTCATGTTTTTTACCTGATTATTCGTATTGAAGCATGTTATGTTCTAGTTGATTCGTAAAAAGCATGTTTTGTATTTTGTACGTATTGCATGTTTCCTTGGTTTTTAGGTTACGTGTTAATGTGCCTTCTTTCATGTATACTATATTGTTCATATATGTTGAAATATGTTTTATTACCAGTACGCATGTCCTTTTGAAATATTTGTTCGTCTATATGTACTTATTCCTACCTTGTTATTTTGACACATAATAGTTGTTTTTTATCTATTATTTAGAATAATATGTATATATATACATGTTTTAGTCTAAAATATCATTCATGTTAAATTAGTATTCTGGTATGTCAATATTTTGCCATGTTTTACGTTTTTGCCACTAAGATTGCATATCAAGATATAACTTGTTAATGCGGAGTCCTTTTATCCGAGCGTAAACGGGGCCAATATCAAGCGTAGTGATAGTGGTTGGGCGTTTATTCTCGGGTAACGGGACCCTTAAAATATATTCGCAATTATGACCGAAATTTAAAATAATCGTCACTTTAATCCGGAGAATCCAATATTAATAAAGCGGTAATTATTAAAGTACCAATTTTTGGGCGGTGTGGGGGTGCTAATCCTTCCCCATCCGTAACCGACTCCCGAACCCTGTCTTTTTGAATCTCTGGTTTTATGGTGTCCGGCCTACCTAAGTGGCCGGTGGCGACTCCATTTTTATGAGGTTTTTGTAAACCCCACAGAATAAATATTTTTAAGAATCACAAATACCTTTCAAAAAATATCCTTCGAAAAGCCATATTTTTATTTTAGCGATAGATAAAAAAAAAAGAGACATTCGCTACAGTTGGTATGGAAGAAAGAAAGTGTAAATTGCCATGGGACTGGCAAGTTGATCAGCTGGTTTACATCGAGGAAGGGGAAGTAAGGGTTGTCCCTGAAGGTAGTGATCGGTTTATGCAATTTGTTGCTGGGGACCTTGTTCGCTATCCCAAGTGGTTCGAAGCTGATCTTTACTTCAATGGTCCATACCAAGAGCGGTATAGTTTTCGAGCTTATGGAGATGACTAGTAATAGCTTTAAACATACACATGCGTTGATGCTTGCTCTGCATTTGTTCACTTAGGCTATGATTGCAACCAACTGCTTTTTAATCTCATTTTCGCTCTCGGAATAGATACTTACCGATAGACCTATGTTTCGTGTTTTGTATCATGTTCGTATTATATTTAAACAGTTATTGGGACACCCCTAGTCTCTTGCATTGAATTCAGACCATTTTCATAATAGTTTTTCACCTTTTCTTTTAGTAACTATAATTGAAAAGACTTTCAACCAATCATCACAAATAAACATGGTGAGATAGTTTAACAAGCTACAGGAACGGCTAAAACATGACAAAATTATACAAGAACGTAAAAAGATAACAAGAAATATGGATTATCGAATCCGTTGAGCAAACTGAGGAAGAAATATATATCATTGCATCATTATAAAAAAAAATGATAACAATATCTGATAATAGGAAATCCAAAGAAATGATTTTATAAACTAAATCCCTTATGTCATAATACACAAACTCGAAACTTAATCACGGAACAGGACGGGAGTAGGGTGGGAAAGGAAGATAAAAATATGAGTAAATCCAGCCAGAACAATTAAAATGACAAAGAAGAAGAAGCAACTTTGATAGCCAGAGAACCCACCACTTGCCATTCAGGAGGTCAGAGACTTGCTGTTAAAAACAAAAGCAATGTCAACCGATTCCCATGGTGCTGCACCATTTCGGTACCCTGGACTGGAGGATCATTTCAATATGATGGATTTGAATGATTTCCTACAAACTGCATTCATTGCACCTCGTTGCTAACAGTTTTAGATGCAGCCACATCTTCCAACCGCTTCCAGATTAGTTTTCGCTTCTCCTGTGTCTCTTTTTCCTTCGCTTCATGTTCTTGGAATCTGGCCAAACATTCATCAAAGAGTGCTTGATCAGCATCCAAGAATATCTTCCGCACATTCAGTGTAAGGCTCTGAACTTCCGGATTCCAATGACCACGTGTGTTTCTCTCCAATGCTGGGAAGATTATAGGGAGTATTACTACACGGTTCTGAGTGATGAGATTTCTTATGTGATCATTGTTCCACAAGAACAATGCACGTTCAGCTACCTGCCAAAATAACATGTTATAACAAATTAAAATACTTGAACCAAGGTTATAGACCAAAATTCACCAGCATAGAACATTCATTTTAAGCAAGAATGAGCCCTCACACGTGACAGTTGTGAATTCATCACTGTCAATTCAGAAGACATTTGAATGTGTTCAATTCATTCAAAGTTAATAGAATATGATCAACATTCTAGAACAGAGAATAAATAACTCATTAGCAGAATAATTGCCTTCTACAGCAAAATAACCAACAGTCACTTAACTCTAACATAATCAACTATTGGTTGAAAACAAATGGTCAAATTGTACAGAAGGTTTTAGTGGATTAAGTCTCTTTACTATAATTTCATCATTCTGTCAAATAATTTGACGTGGTGAATTGGTGGTGTAGCCTATACACCTTGTCCTTTTTAGTACAATTGGACAGATACTATACCTTTTTCTCTTTTTTAAATGTGCAATAGGATTGTCCAACTCTATAAAAACACCAAAATAATTCACATAATATTATTTGACGCAATTACACGAATAAAGTAAGTATCAAGACTAAAAAATACAGATTTGAAAAAGTAGAAAACTAGAATTGATCAAATAACAGTGGAGGCACTAGGTCCGCCAAAAACACATGGTACAGGGGCCTTCTGAAGAATTTGACCAAAACATATCTGGCATTATTTCTCACGTATCTAAGGTTGAAGCTCAGCAGATGAGCATTCTCCAGGAAGGGTCAAATACACATCATCCCCCTAAAATTAAACCCCTTCTGTCATTTACTGTAAACACTAAAATCCATTACCTTTTGAGGCAAGTCAAATTGATGGATTTCTCAATATGTCAATATCTCACCAGGACAAAACTGTGGGTGAATCATATTAGAACAAAACTCCTCTGCCCCTTTCTATGCCCCAACACTAAAAAATTGAATTCTAAGCCCTAAACCTAAATTTTAAATCATAAACCCTAACCCTAATGATAAACACTAACCCTAAACCTAATTTTTTAGTGTAGAGGCACCAAAACGGGACAGGATTTCTATTCATCATATTATACCAATAAACTATAAAGTACCAAGTGTAATAACTCTTAACGTTCAAAAAAAAGTGTAATAACTCTTGTTGGAGGGGAGCATCATTCCGTTAAGATGTGCAAAAAACTCCAACAGCAACATTTGGGGAAGAAAAGTACAAAAAAGACCTCATGCAATGAACAATAATACATTCTTAGTGATTAAATGCGTAAACTAGTCATAGAAGAATGCAAAGGCTATAACAAAGTCTGAGAAGGAAATGCTATTAGTACCTGCAAATGCAAGCTGTTGAGGCACCGACCAATCTGACGGAAAAGAGGAACCATACAGCGTTGGAATTCAGCTGTCTGAGTAGCTTCAAGAACTTCTTCCAACTCTCCAAGGAACATTACCTCCTTCGAGCTATTAGTTACAGGCCAATACTTTAGAAGGCCTCGGATGACCGTATCAGCAAGCTTGAAGTCTTTCTCAACAAACTGAGTAATGCAATAAGAAAGTTGTTGATGATACATAGAAACACACTTGGGCTTGTGAAGAGGAATCAGAGCACGGACCAAGAAGAGCTTGTGCTCTTCCTTCAAAGGCAAAGCAAACCCATTGATTATACTCCCCAAGATTTCAAGCAATTCAGCAATACCATTGTGTTTCTCCGTCTCAAAAATAAACCTGTAGAAGATATTGTTGATGGCTTTTCTAATGTATGGCCGATGGACCATGAACTTCCCATATATCCGGTGTAGAATCGTCTTTAGATACTCCCTCTCTCTTTGATCATCCGAATCAAATAAATCCAACAGCTTCAACACGAATGGATGGTCAATATATCTCTTAGCAAGCTTAGCATCAGTCTCTGATGAGACCACAAATCTAAGTAAAAGTTCATAGACAATCTGAAGATGAGGCCAAGCAGGATCCATGGCCGGCTCTTCATCTTCTGCATCATACATTTCTACAATCTTGTTATCATGATTCGGAGATGGAAATGTTCGAAACAGATTAGCAGCCACCATTCTTGTAACCTCTTGCATCGCAACCTCATTGAACTTGGTTGAAACAGAAGATACATAATCAACAAGCTCCAACAACGTCTGCCTCTTTATTTCCTTTTCTCTAAGGTTCTTAGATGGATCACTAAAATCAAAACCCACATAACACAAGCCCAACTTCCTAAGGAAAAGACCCTGCTTTTCCAAGTTTGGGACATCCCGAAAACTAGGCAAAGCCTCATAAGCCCCAGAAGTTAATACATTACCAGCTTGGGTTGCAAGAGGGGTGGTTTTCATCCCGTGATACAATTTATTCCAACCGGATGTATGTGAATTATGAGGGCCATTGTTCGAACGTGATGAACTGGAGGATTTTGAAGAAGCCGAACCGGGTTTTGAGTTGTTCAAAGAATTAGGACCTAGAGCAGAATTCAAAGCGGAATTACCATGGACTCCTCCACCATTTGAATCATTATGGGATGATTTTGATGATTTTCGAGGTAGCTTTCCAAATATCTGTTTGATCATATCTACAAAAGCCCTAACCCTAAATCCACAATTATCTAAGGTTCCAAAATGAAAGACTTCAGATTATAAACGTTTCTTTTATACATCATTTACAGGTTCAAGCAATGGAAAGTGAAGATTTGTAATTAAAAGAAAACAATGCAATAAATATGTACAAAAAAGAAGATCTATTCAGAATCTAATGCCTTACAAATTACGATTCTCTGGATTAAAACTAAGGTTACAGAAACGAAAGAATCGAAAAAGACGAAGTTTTTGTTTTCAACTTACAATTGAATAAATAATTGAATAGATCCAAAAAGCGCAAGAAACCAGCTAAAAGAGAAAGGGAAAAAAAGAATAAGAGAAAATTAAAGCCCCTAAATGATCTATGATCATATAAACCCTAGAAACAAATTCGATTCAAGAGACGAAGACAAGTAAATATTACATGACAATAACAAAAAAGGGAGAAAAAAGAATCAGAGAATGCCTAGCAAACAAGAAAATACTATAAAAACGGTAACGAAATTAAGATCCTCCCCTCTGCTCTATCTAAATGGGATTTTAGTTTTCTGTTTGGATGGAAGGAAAATAGAAACAGAAAATCACGGGGAATTGAGGATTCGGACCGATAAAGGAGGGCATAAAAGAACTTTTAGGACCAAAAAGTGATATTACAATAACAGCCTTAATTCGATTTAAGGATAAATTATATTATAAGTCATTCCCACCACGTCATTCATAGGAATAAAATGTATTTATTTTATTAATTTTTTCATCTTATTTTTTATCAAGTAAATATTTATTTGGTAAAAATTATTTTTAAATTTGATTTATAATAAATATGAGTAAAAATTTATTTGGTAAAATAATAAAATATAAAAAAATTAATGAAATTGATATATTTTATTAGATAGTCGAATAAATAATATAGCGAAAATGACCCATAATATAATTTTTTTAATTTAAACTTTATTCAAACGCACCTTTACAGGCGTAATGGATCCGATTAGATTTTTCGTATTTTGAAGTTCCAAAAATAAAGGTTTAAGAAAAAAATTGATAGAAAGATAAATAAAAGAAAAAGAAATTACTTAATTAAATCAACAATAATTTCTGATCATGTAAGAAAAATATTTGATTATGTTTTTAAGGGTAAAATACACAAATCATCACTGAACTATCTTTTCACTTTTATTTTGGTCACTTAATTTTAAAATTTTTTAATTTAACAACTAAACTTTATACATCAAATTTTTTTAGTCACTCTACCGTTAAATTTATAACTTCGTTATGACGTAGCCTTATAAAATATTTTTTTTACTTTTATAATCCATGTCACATTTTAATAATATATTTTTAATAATTTAAAATTTTACGTTAAAGAAAACATTATAAGAAAATGCCAAAGCGAGTTCATCTTCTCAAATTACCATCAAAGATGCTTCTCTTCAAACCACCATGGCTGCTGCAATGAAACTCTGCAACGATGACATCATTTACGAACAACCAAAACACTACTACAATCTTATCGAATACCCATCGATATTGAAAAACTCACATTTTCCCCCAAAATGAACCCATCGTCTTCTTCTCAAACTATTATGGCCGTTAGTGAAGAGTGTGAGCTCTGCAACAATGACAGATTCATCTACACTACTCTTTCTCCTCTTACACTACTTGACCATTATCCATCATAAAACCATCAATTTCAGCCTTAAAAACCACTAATCGATGAAAGCAAATCACCATTATAAACAGAGATGAGCCAAAATTTAAGGTTGAAAGGACAAAACATAAATGTTTAAAAGTGTGGAGCAAATTCATAAATAAACTAATTTTTTTAAAAATATTATATAAAAGACAAAAAAAAATTTCCGAGGTGGGAGGCGATTGTCCCTCCCTACCTCTACATAGTTATGTCCATGATTATAAACTCTTTCACCATTTCATTTTCAAGTCTCCATATAGATTTCATTTTAAATCTTTATATGTTCCATCATTTATGATAATCTAATTTGTTTATATTCCCTACATCGATAGTTTCAACATGATTGAGAAAATAGATTACAATGGAAATGGAAACTAGATACATAATGCACATGGAAAAGCAAGTTTGAGAAATTGAGTTCAAGAGGGTGTGATGTCGTGGGGATTTGGGGGAGGGGAGGGGTAATGCCTATGGGGGTTTGGGGGAGGAAGATGCAGTGATAATTTGGGTTCTAGAGATTTGGATTTTGGGTTTAAGATTAGGGATTAAGGTTTGAAAATAAAATTGAAAGATTTTTTTATTTTAAATCTTACATATCTTAATTAAATAACAATAAAAAGTTATGTCATCGCTAAATATTAATAAAATAAATCACTTCATCAAATTGTTAGTGAAAAAATAGAGTGACAAAAAATATTTAATGTATAAAATTCAGTTATTAAATTGAAAAATTTTAAAGTTGGGTGACCAAAATAAGAATGAAAAAATAATTCATTGATGTTTTGTGTATTTTACCTTTTTTAATTAAAATCCACTAATTTTATTAAAACGATGATATATTTAAAATTATAATGAAAGTTCTAGTAAACAAAAATACATAATCCAAGCATATTCTTTGTAAACAAAACTAGCGTCTCGAAATCATAATAGGACTATATAAGAAAAAGGTAAAAACCCAACCCAAATACTCGAAACAAAATATGAATACAAGCATCACTAAAGATCGACAATGAAAGGTAAAACTATCAACAAACAACATAAAAATGCATATTACAATGAGGCACGTTGACAACACGGTAATTACCACAACACAATCGCGAACAAAAAACTGTGATTGTGACGGTATATCCAATTTCAGTTCAAGGGTCAAAACAGGAGATTAGCAGGATAACTAAAGAGCACCATCTTGCTCAGTCGTAGCAACGTCACATCCAACTTTGATAAATAAATAAATAAAAAATAATCAAGCGACCGATAAAAAAAAAGCCAAAAGATAAAAAAAAATTACCGAAAGATAAAAAAATCATGCCACAAGAACATAATTATTTATTAAAACTAAAAAACAAAACAAAAGATAAAAAATATGAAAAAAAGAAATGATAGATTTCGATGATCGGTGACCAGCATCAAAACTAATACTGCCAATAATACTAAAAGAAAAACAAAAACAAAAACATTGTGCGTGCGGCTAGAATTTTTTAAGGAGGAAGGCTCTGTGCGTTAATAAAAAATATTTTTTTTGAAAATTAAAAAAATGAATTTTAGATTTGATTATGTTCTTTAAATTTTAGAGAAGTTATTTAGTAAGTAATTTAATTATTAAATTAAGAATGTTTGAGTTTTTATGGTTAGTTTTTTTTAGATATTTTTATATAATAGTTAAATTATTTAGTGTCCTTTTTACTTTTAAATCAGAAGATTTTAATTTTTCTTTCAATAGCTTAAAGGTGAATCTAAGGTAGTATCTGTTCATACATATTCTTAGCCATTTGACAATGTACACGTACTTTGCAGACAAGGCGATTGAACTCGAATCTCCTAAAATGAATATCATTCGTTTTTTTATCATGACCACTTATTGGGTTCAGAAGATCTTGAATGTTCAAATATATTTCATTTTAAATATATATATATATATTGTATTAACAGTAATGTCAATCAAGTTAAACTCAATCCACTATAGTTAAAATTTTCAATTAATGTATAACTTATTTAGAATATAATATTTCAATAAAAATATTACTTGAAAATTTTTAATGACATTATTACCCCTTGTTTTTTGTTTATATATTTCCCTATGGCATTTTCATTCATTGAGTTTAGTTACTTTGACTTGTAATATTAAACTCAATTAAGAACATTATAATAATATGATAGATATTAATATCAATGGATATTATGATAGATAAAAAAATATGACTGGTTATCAGTTTTTCTTGAATTCAATAAAATGACATTAAAAACATATTTTTAAAATGATAAAATAAATAATTAAGTTGATGTATGGATATGAATACTTATAAATCACAAAATGTTGTGTATTTTACACACTCTCAAACGTATCTTATTGTATACTATAATAATAACAATGTTAATTAAATTAAAACATAATTTTTATATTTTAGGAACCCAACAAGTATTTCAGTGAAAAAGCATATGATATTCATTCTATGAGACACGGGTTCAAATCGCTATGTCTATATAGTATATGCCTATTGTCAAAGTATTAAAAATATTTATGAATATATATCTTTAGACTATTAAAAAACATTTGTGTACCGTTGTTAATTTAGCATAATTGACTAAAGATTGGTTTAACCTTGTTTTCAGAAAATATTGTGAATAAAATAAGTTTAAAAAATATTTTAGATGAATCCGTGAAATAGTTCTAATGGTAAAGGATGATGTATTTCAACAGATAATCCGGGTTCGAGCATCATGTGTGTACAATGTATGTGCCTTATTAAAGAGTTAAGAAAATTAAACAGATATTACTTTGTAATCACACCAGCAAATTCAAAAAAAATATTTTTAAATTATTTGATTAAAATTTAAATGTTTATAATTATCATAAAAATATTTTTTTGAATAGATCATAAAAATAACTTTTAGTATATAAAACATTATTTAAAATATTATTTTTAAATGCATAAAAAATTGACCATATAAGTAAACAATTTTACTCAAAATACTATTTGAAATATTATAAGTTAAACATTTAAAAAATACTTTTCAAAAGTCGTTAAAGGCTACTTGTTTTTGTATAATTTTTTTTTCTAAAAATAGTTTTAAAAAACATTGCAGAACAAAATTTTCAATTATTCTCCCTAAACATCATAATATCATATAATTTTTTTTGATACATATCCATCTTACAGTCCAATATTCAAAAATGTAAGACTATCTCTCCTAATAATATCGTATCTAAAAATCTACAATGTATACACTCAACACTTGTTGATTATAATATCATATATTTTCTCCTTTTTTCAGAAAATAAAATAAAATATTATTTCTATTTTTCATAATTTATCTTCCGTGACTGAGGTAAAATTTTCCCTTTAACCTGATACGCAGTTGCAACGATTGGAGGTTCGTTCTCTGACTTCATTTTGTTGTCCGTGACCATAAATCAAATGGACAACATTGCTATTGAATTCAACTCGAGTACTTAATATTCTCCGATTAAACCGACATTATCCAACCTACTATTCTCACATTTCCACTCGTAACATATTTTATTTACATGTGTTTATATTTTAACAATTCATTGACAAAATCATATATTTATATTATAATTTCATTATTTCTAATTATGTTTATGAATTATGACCCCCAGACCAGGTCAACCACACCCCACCACGCAACTCGCCGCCTCCACTTAAAAAAAACTATCAACTACCCAATACCGGTGTGATACCGACTACCCCAATTTCCAGTAATCCGGTTATTTCCGTTTAACCTAACCAAAATAATCCTTAACCATGCTTTCAAAAGAGACTAGAAACTTTGACATAACCAAAGAACAAAGACGGTTTCCCCAATTCTTAAGTTTAAGCAGCCATTGTTAAAGGTTCGGACCTTGTATTAAGATTAATATTTAGCAGAGACTGCACTCACAGGTCCAACCACACATACAAACATGAGACCATGGGAAATTATGAAAGATCGCCCTTTTTCGGGGAGTGAGGGGTGCAGCACAGTAACTTCTCTGCACTGTACAAATTCCACCAAGCAAACAAGATCAATGTCAGAGCTAATGTGCAAGAAAACAGCACCTCATTCCTCATTAACCATAATGGGGTTATCTTCTCCTACGCTTTGGTTCCACCTATAAGCCAAAAGAATAAAATACAAGATCAAATGCATGGCTATATTTTACATTGCTAAGAAAGAAAGGGAAAAGTTTGTCGACAAGTAAAGCATTAGAAGACGGTGTTAGAATCAAACTTACAACCGAGAGGTGTTAATTAATTATCATGAAAACCTGCTTCGGTTTTGGAAGTATCAAGGAGATATAATTAAATCATAATAAAACAATTGCTAACTAATTATATTTCCTTATGAAGAAACCAGATATTGGGAAAATACGATACACATACCGTGACAGAACAAATAGTGCTCAAAACCTTCCCTAGCAAATATGTAACTATGAGCCACCAGCTAAACTCAAGTATGCTTATCTTTGCAACCAAAATGCACGAATCTATGAAATCAGGATCACATTACCAACCACGATAGCAACAGTTCAAATTCTAATATGGGAAAGTAGTTTGGCACCCTATTTACTTTGTCACCATTGAAACTTCAAAGTTGATTTGCATATTTTTATTGTTCTTAGTAAAGCTATTATATACATATATAAGATCAATGTTATCATTTGGCATATCCACAACATATTGTGTCCTACTTTTTTTTCAAAATGAATCTATGTCTAGGGTTTAGGACAAGGCATTATGAATCTATTCTCACAATGTAAAAGGAAAACACCAAGACAATTATCTATGAAGGGGAAGGAAAAAGGAAAGTACTACAACGTATCCACAACGGCAAACTGCAAACAAGGAATAATTGGAGCTAACGGTTGCATTGCAAGAGCATCACCGAAAGATAACGAATGTTGGTCTAAGACAATATATAGCAGAATCTGCCGATACCTAAACGGAGTAAAATAAGAAAACAAGACATATATTTATGTATGCACACTGAACATAAATGCTCGAACCTTTGCCTCAAGAGATGGTGATACTGAGAATGTATTCAAAGATCTTTTGGCATCATCCTCCGAAATACAATCGGAACATAAAAATTGATCCAATTTTTTTGCTTCTTCAATGGTCATATCCATGCAGGAAGGATGAAACCTAAAAGCATACTTATGTTTGGTAAGGAATATATGATAATCCAATTTCATGTACAATCAGGAATATACATACATACATACATACATACATATATGTATATATATACACACACACACACACACACACACAGAGAGAGAGAGAGAGAGATAAACACACACAGCACAATGGAATCACTGGCAAGAAACTGAGACAAAAACACTAAACATTCTAAAGAACTTGAAAACATGCCTTCCGATCACTTTTTTTCATTTCCAGCAAAAATAATTGGCAAATAACTCATGCAAAGTCCCTTGAAGTCAACTTTGAATCATTGATAGTTAGACCGTTTAAACCAAAATCTACTTTTCAACAAGCCAGTAGTAGTTCCAACCCATATGTGCCCACAAGTATGAAATAACTACAAGTACAATTTGACGCTGAGTTATATTGGCAGGCCAAAACGAATGTAAAATTAAATATAGGCAATATAAGTTTAAAAGGTTGAATACATAACGCCCCTAAATGCACGCCAAACAATATGTTACATTTGGTAACATTACAAATTTCAAACTCGTTAAGTTCTTAGTGAAGAGGAGCATTAGAAACCTCCAAAAGGCTCTTATGAAATAGTCTACTTTCTTTGTCTACGACCAAGAAGAAGACAACTCTGTTGCACTTTTCATTGTAGTTTTAGCTTTTGCAATGTTAAATAACCTAAAAGGTTAATCTGCAACGAATTTAGAGTTAAACAGTCAAAATTAACATTATTTTGCAGTGTAAGCTAAAACTTCTGGGATTTGTTCACTTAAGGTATTTTAATAATGTAGTGAAATCTAAAGTTTTAAGGAGATCTAAGAGAACAACACTACAGTGATTGATGCGAAAGTCTCTACATTCCACTACTGGCTGACATTACCAGAAGCTAAATCCTCGATTGCAGCCAATATTTTTCCATAAAATGTCAACCAACTAAACCCTTATTTGATTCATTAGTTATGAACTTTCATCAAATTGTAAATCATAAAATCACTACCATTTACATGGTGAATTAGGTGAGACGAAGACCAACAGAAGATATTACACATTAATGTAGAATGTTAATATGGAAATGAACCGTGTCTGAAGAAAACATAGAAGTTAAGTAACATCAGATGCCATTGGCAGATTAGCTTAAGGATTCCGAATGGGGAAATAAAAGTTTTCTATTTTCAATAGGAACTGAAGTTGATCCAGCTCACACTTATATGTGCTTTAATGTATCTACCATTACAGCTCACTAGAATGCCTTACATTAACTACTTTCAGTCACAACAAAACTACAGATTTATAGGAAGTAGATTTTCATAGATACTATACCATATAAAATAGGAAACATATAAATCATTTTGGAAAGTAACTTTGGAATGCTACGAAATTATTTCGACAAGTATTATTAAGTAAATGTACACTACCCCAGTATTCAATTATGAAAATCACTCATCACCGTATGTTCGTGAATAATGCAACTAGGAATCAAAAGCATTTACTGCAGACGAAAACAATACATGCAAAATATTCTTTTGCTTCAAGAGCTATCAGTTATTCAAAAATAGAGCCAAAGAAAGTGAAACTTGTTAACGGAAAAAAGCTAGTACGACTAAACTCAATATTGGCAAAAGCATTCATCGTTGAATGTTCGGAGCATAATGGAACAAGATTTGTTATGGAACAAAACAAAATATAAGCAAATATCCTTTTCTTCAAGAGCTATAAATATATTAAAAATAGGACTGCAAAAAACAAGCTGTTTAATAGAAACAACCTAATAGGATTAACATATTATATGCGAGACATGTATGCAGTCAAGTTAAACAACTTAGAAAGACTTCAAATTAAAACTTGAGCAAAATTAGCTATAACATTAATTTGAAACTTTTCAGCTGATAAATCATTACGAAACCACTAAAAATAAATGGATACAATCTACTGTTCTACACACACAAACAAAGGTTAAGTTTACAGTTCAATTAGACTGCAATATGAAATAAATGAGTAATGACTTTACCAATCCTTGCATCCCTCGCATTGCACCATGAGGTCATCCGGATTATATGGCATCTCACACTTGCAATACCTTCAAAACCGAAACCCAGAACATTAATAAACAAACTCTAAAAACATACCAGGCTCTGGGAAAAAGTACCCTAAACTCAACCCAAAAGCACAAGAAGAATCTAAACTCACACTGCCACCCGGTCCGGAGTGAAACCTCCAGTGGCAGCCTTATATTCGAACCTACAAAAGTAATCTTCAGCACCAACATTTTCAAGCTTAGTATAGTTTTTGAATGTGTGGACCACACACTTTCCTTCAATGGTGTGTGCACTTTGCACATCAAAATGGTCTGATAAAAAGAGCTCCTTGGCGCCATGGAACTGTCTTCTCCCTCCAATAGACTCCTCCGGCCGGTAGTACCATCGAACTCGAACCTTCACATTGTTTCGATGATCGACTTCAATCCTCTCCACACGAGCAACATACGGTGGCTTATCGGAGTCCGAAGGTCTCATCAGCACACAATCACCAGCTGCAAAACAAACCAAATATCAAAAGCCAAAAACATATGTAGGTTTCAAATTCAAAGACCCAAAAGGTCTTTAAAAAAACGGAATTTGGGTTCTTTTTGAAATGTGAAAAGGAAAACAAAAAGATGGGTTTAGAGAGAAACATACGACGAACAACTTTGTTGGTGCCTTTGATAGTGTAGGAATCAAGGTCCTTCTTGCCAGGTTTGGTCTTGGCCATGAAAAGGTTGGGTTTTGTGAGCAAGGAATGTGGATGGAAATGCGAGGAAAATGAGATTTTTGGGGAGTAATTTTGTTTTGAAATGGTGTAATGAAGGGAAAATTGAGGGTATGAAAGTGAAGACTGTAATGGAGGAATCGAAAGAGATGGGAAAGGGAGACAAAGAAACAAACCCTAACAAGTGGGAGAAAAAAAGGACTGTTGAAAGGGAAGATCCAGACGAGGTCGAGAAAAATAAAGAGACAAACTAGTAATTAGTATACTATTTTCTTGTTGTTGTGTCATAGGAAAATAAACAGGACGACACGTCAGCACCAGCACCACCTTGTTAATTATAAATTATTAGATAAATCTTATTTACCGTATTATATTGTTCAACCAATTAAGTACGTTCGTCTTAAAATAATTACAGACAAATTTAATTAGTTAAAACTACAAATAACGTAATTAAAGTTCAATCTAATAATTTTTTCATGTTAGCACCCACGCTAAAATATGTATACCGTGTAATTTTTTAGCTAAATTGTACCGTTAGTCGCTAAATTTTAAATTTTGTATAGATTTTAACATTGAATTTAAAATGTTTTAATATAAACATTAAACTTTATTTTTTTATTTTAATTTGGAAAGTTGTCAAGTCATTAACAAATGTTATTTTAAAAAAAATTATTTTGACCAAAAATAAAATATTGAGCGTTAAAATACTTAGAAATAATATAAGTTACAATAATTATTTAGTACAACTTTGAGGTAAATTTTAACATTTATGTCTCACTATAAATGTATTAGTAACAAATACAGTAAAATAAAAAATTAAATTAAAATTATATATTCAAATGTATAAATTTTTGTAATATTTATACTTAATTTATTTATATCTATCATTTTATTTCCTCACACAACTTCAACTTAAAATAATATAAATTAGAATAAATTTATTTTTTCTTAATTTTATTATTTACTTATAGGTGACTGAAACCTTTAAATTTAAAAAAAAAAATTCAATTTTTAAATTTTGTTATATTTAATAATGTATTCAAACTTAAAAAAAGTAGTGTGATCTTTTGACCAATGTTAACCTGTTATATCTTTGCAGACAATTAAATCATAAGACTCATGAAAAAAATGAATGTAATATTTTAGATTTTTATAATTTTCAAAATAAAAGCTTTTACTTTTAAAATCTTTTAATATTTATATAATTTCTAATGACTTATATATTTTTAAAAATATTTTTTGGATTTTTTAAAAAATATTTAAAATTTTAAAAGATTTTTTTTATCTTTTTAAATAATGTTTAAAATATATATTTTTAAAAAAATATCCAGGCGATAGTACCACAATATACTACGCAACAATGATAATCCAAAATCTATTAAAATTTAATAGTGAAATTTATCCAAAAGTTCAATTAATATAATTATTTAATCCAAAAAATTAATCTAACTTAATTTCTCATTGCTAAAATTTAATCAGATACAAAAATCCTAAAACTAAATTGATTATTTTTCCCACTAATTTTATTCTTTTAATTCCAAATTGAGAATTTTACATTCGTGCCACGTGTGCACACTAGTTTGACCGTTGACACGTCGCTTCCACCAACGAACGCCTAAGGAAAATATTCACAAACCTCTTATTTTTGTTCTCAATTTTTATTCGCTGTTGGGGAAAAACCCAGCTTCATGGTTGCCGGAACTGAACTTTATAGATTCCGTTTAATTTATACCCCAGATTCGCTTTTAACTGAACTACAATCTGCTGTAAGCTCTCTTAGGATCTCTTTCTTTCTTTTTTTGGACCTTTTGACGCGTGGTGATGGCGGCTTCAGCGGACGCCAGTGCCGACGACGGCAATCATACGGTGGAACTGATCGTGCTTGACGACTCAGAACCCGCGGCTAATGGTGGCTCCTTAGCATCATCTTCGGAGGAGATAACTCCTCTCTTGACGCAGATCGAGAGGCCCAAAATCAACATCTTTTCGGTCTCTCGTTCCCGAAGAAAACCTAGGGTAAGCCAAGTAAACCTTTGATTCTATTCTTTACATTTTTTTAACTTCAAAGTTATCTCTGTTTCTGACTGCCTGAATCTTTATTTGTATGATTTAGTTTTACTTGTTCTTTTTTAACTATTTCTTCGGAGGACTTTGTTTGTCCACATTTTGTTGTTGATCTTCTAATTCCCCCTAGAGGAAAAGAATTTTGCTAAATTAATAACCAAATGGATCAAACTGAGCATTAATCATTATCTTTGCTATTTCATTTTCTTAGAATTTAGAAAGAAATGGAGAATGTTGCAGAAATGAAGTAGTTTGACTTAGCTCAGATTCCTATTCGGTAAAATTTGAACAATTTCGTATAGATTTGCGTCATGGTGATGCTAAATTTAAATTACAAAGTTCCTATATATTGAGGTTAATGTGGTTGATTGAAATTTCTGGTCAACCGTATTGCTTATGCTTAAACTATATTAATTTTTGCTTGCCTGGAATGTAGAAAGTAATGCAGAAGTATTATGGTTTTGGACTGAATATAGGTTACTTGGTTTAATGTGCTTGCAGGAGCTAGTGATAGAAGTAACAGAAACAGAGATATCTCCAGTTTCACTGTTTCTGTCGTGGGCGTGGAATGGATCCAGATACTCTGGTCTACTGTGCATGGCCTTTTCATCTATAATTTACTTTGTCATGGAAGTTCTGTCTGATAATTTCACTGGTTAGTAAGTTTCTGCTCCCCTATGGCTGCTGCCAGCACACAAAGGATGTCTTGTATGTTCTTTCCCACGTAAATTTTCCCCGTTTCTGTTGTAAATGGTCTTTTGTGGTTCCCCATGAACCTCTAGTTATAGTAAACGGAGTTCCTAATACAACCCTAGTTAATGTAAATAGACTGCATGAGGTATAATAATAACTGAGTGGGTGTGGATTAATCAAGAGACAGCCAACTTGAATGTAATGGTACAATAAACACAAACTCTGAGTGGGTGTGGATTAATCAAGAGACAGCCAACTTGAATGTAATGGTACAATAAACACAAACTTTATTGATACCATGCTAACCCTCCAATATACAGATAATTGATAGTAGTTGTTGGAGAGGTGAAGCCTGAGTATCAGTTTGCAATAAATTCCAATCTTGACTAATGTGGGACAATACCACTTAACATTAGAACCAGAATCTCTCTATCTTATGTCATTCACCATTTTGGAGTATGTAATTTTTGGTCATCACAAACATATTCAGGAGTGCTTATCTTTATGTGCGTGGGAAAGAGATGGAGTTCTTTTCTCACATCTGTTTGATGGGTTTTAAAGGCTACATAAGTTTGATGAAGTAGAATTTTAGCAGTATGGTATTGTTGTTGAGACTTGAGATACAGAAAAATGGAATTGTTATATGGTATCAGTTTAACGTGGTTTACGCCCTCCCTTTTTCTTTCTTCTGATATCTCTTTTTCACTGATTCCAAATTATCCTGGTATGAGATGTTTTTCATAAAGTTTCCATTAATTTAATATCTTTTCCATTGCTTTTTAATGATGGCAGCTCAGTCAATTCCTTTATTTGAGACTGCATTTGTAAGATGTACAGTTACCTTGATATTATCATATTTATGGTTGAGAAGAATTGGGCAGCCAATATTTGGAGCAACTCATCCGAGGAAACTTTTAGTTTTAAGAGCCCTAGTGGGATATCTCTCATTGTTGAGTTTTATCTATTGGTAAGTTTTAGTTTACATTCTTGCTTCTCTGCCTCTTTTAGAGTTCTTTTAGGAGAGAGTCCTCATCATGTTGGACTACTCCCTCTGTATCTATTTGGTTCTTTTATACAGCATATTCATCATGCTAAATTTATAAGCTTCTGTTTCATTGTTGCTAGATTATATGGACTGTACTGTTGCTCCAGTGATACATTAGGAATGCTAGATTTTTTAAGTGGCAAAGGTGGTGGCTGCAATTACATTTTTCCTCTTGCTTACACCTGTTCTTACGAGTCCCATCTTTGTAATGTATACAAGGGTTTATCACTTTATGCCCGCAATGCCATAGTTTGTACTTAATCTATTTGAAGCAGAGCTTTAGTGAAATTGGAAAATTAGACAATCAGGTTAGCCTAGAACTTAGATTGTTACCAAGATAAACATGAAATTATCTGTTTGCTAGTATGACCCACTGTTGGTAATGGTTTAAACATTAGTTTCTTTTTACTGCATTCTCAGTTTCCAAATCTTGATTTTGTGCTTTTGCTTCTTTTTTTCTCCTCTAGTCATTTTAAACTAGCAATTCTTGGAATCACTCTTGCTATGGCTTGCAAGCTTTATCATTGTTAACAGAAATAACATAATCTGGCAGTCATAACTCGTTTGCTCAGTTTTTGTTTTCAGCATTCAAAGAATACCTTTCTCTCTGGCTATTTTATTAAGCTTTACAACTCCAATAATGGCTTCAATCATGGCTAGAATTATTTTGCATGAGAAGTTGAAAATTGCAGAAATCGGAGGTCTGTTAACATTTCCTCAACTCTATCTTGAATTATGCTATAAAAATTGAACTATCTTACATTGTTAGGGTTAATTAATTTATTGATTATCATCCCTTTCCAGGTCTTGCTTGCAGTCTCTCTGGCATGCTTTTTATTTTTCAGCAGATGCTTACTACACAAGGTACAGAAGTGAGTTAACAGAACCTTCTCTAATGTACTCAGAATGAATGCCTTGGATTTTTCAAAAGTCTAAATATAGTTGGAATTTTAAGTTATATTGCTACTATATGTTTGCTTTATAATGATAATAGAGCATTTCCATTTATGCTAATGCGAGATAACTTCGCTTCTCTTTTGTCTTTTTCTACATGTTTGCTACTTAAGTTATTAATACTTTTGTTTAATTTCTTGATTAAAAGTTCTTGTTCTGGTAGATATGTGAGAGGCGGTCTTTATTCTCTATGCATCCATCTAGTGATATTATTGAAGACGTTGAGGATTTGAACTTTGTTGATCATTTAGTGCTCCTGAACTTTCTTCTTTTTTCAT